>CAUYPK010038196.1:0-16052 GCA_963574355.1 Loris lydekkerianus
AAAAAAAATTAAAAGTAGAAAAAAATGAACAGCATCAATGTATAGAGTACAAAATTCTCCATTGATCAGTATATACCACGACACAATAGAATAAATATTTATTGAGATATGGAGCTACAAAAACACATGACATTAAAATGGACAAAACTCTTGAAACAACCTAATATTTTTTGTAGCTATTAGGTCAGCCTAGCAAGGAGAAATAGCCACTTCTCTGAGTTTACTGAAACAAATTCTGATATCAGAGTCTCTGGCTTAAAAAGTGAGACAAAATTAGAGTGTCATCAATACACATTGGGGTTTTGCCGGCTTTTTCTAATGTATTAAAATTTCTCTCTCTTAGTTCTACAAAATGTTTAATCTGGAAAAAGCATCTCATATGCATATGAAGAGGACAGAAAATGATCCATAATCTATAGATAAAACCTGACCTTAGCCACAGAGACATCAGTAGGTCTAGACATATAATAGACACCAATATTTACGGAGAGCTTTACAATGCCGAGCATAATTCAAAGCACTTTGTATGAACTAACTCACTGGATCCTCTCAACAAACCTAGGAAGTCTCATCCCCACGTCATAGAGGAAACCGAGGCATAGAGGGATGAAGTAAGTTGCCTAAAGTCACAAAGAAAGTAAGTGGTAGAGTAGTAATTCCAGCCCAGAAATTACAGAAGTGCCATCCACAGCCTTAACCACTAGCATTAGCAGCTACGTCATCCAGGAGAAGGGAATTCAAGGAACGAAGGACCCATGTGGAAGAGATGCTGCTATGATAATAAAGTTGAAAATATTAAGAAAGTGTTTCTTCTACTGCCATCCAAGAGATACTAAGAGCATTAAAAATAAAAAGAAGAGAAGAGATATAGAGAATTATTTTAATTAGAAGTAAATACTGTAAAAAAATTTTACACCAACAAATTCTAAAATCTAGTGAAAACAGATGACTTTCCAGAAAAATTTCACAAAATTTATTCAAAAAGTAATAGAAAGTACAAATTAAATAATAACCACCGTAGAAATTTAGAATATAGTCAAAAGATATTTCTTTTCATGAAACAGCAGATGTGGAGACTTTTATAGCCAATTTTGACCAAATCTTTCTTTACAAAGGCAACACTATTTCCCAAGGCACAAAACATGATGGAAACTCTCTGTGTAAGCTTAGTTTTCTATTGCTACATGGAAAATGGCCACAAACTTTTCAGCTTAAAACAACACAAACTTTTTCCTGTATTAGTTAATGTTCATTAGGTAATGAATAATGAATACTGCATAAAAATATCTTTTAAGATTAAAAACTAAATTTTGACAATGAATAAACTTTTTTTTTTTTTTAATTTGGGGTTAATATGAGGATACAAAACACAAATAATGTAATCTAAAATAACATAAATTTGTTACCTCAATCCTTGTGGATCAGGAGTAAGATCTTCTGCTCAAGAGTTTACCAGGCTGAGATCAAGGTATTGGCTGGGGTGCACTTATATCTAAAGCTCAGAATACTCTTCCAAGCTCACTGGTTATTATCAGATTCACATCCTTGTAGTTCAGATAGTTTCTCACGCTAGAAATCTAGAAACCAGGATCATTTCCTCTGCTTTAGCCCTAGATGCTTGTTCATTTTGCCTTCAAAGTAAATACGAAAATCTGTAACTTTTCTCCATTTTCACTCCCATCATCTCCATCTAACTCGGTGTCATTCTTCACCAGGCCTATAAGACCCTTCCTATTCTTCCTATTGTCTCTTGCCCTCTTACCCAATCCATTATCCATATAACTGTTAGTGTAGTCTTCATAAAACATAAGTCTACCACACCACCGACCTACTTAAAGTCTTTCAGGGGCCCGCCCTTGCTCTAAGGGTGGATTTCATAGCCCATACATAGCATGACCCACAAGATGCTGCTAAGCCTGTCTTCCTCTCCAATTTCATGTTCAGCAACCTTTCCTCTCCTTCATAAAGCTCCTCAGCACATCCCTCCCTCTTCAGCTCACATGAAAATTGTACTTGAATTCAGGCATTTTTATGTGCTGACCCCTCTACCTGAATTCTAATGTTACCCTTACCTGCCCTGCCTGGATAACTCGTTATCCTTCATGTCTCTGCTTAAGTATAACTTCACCCAGTAGGTCGTTGACAACTGCTTCTCCTAATCCCCTGGACTAGGTGATAGACATCTACTACTATATGCTTCTGCAAATTGTGATTTCACAAAGTCTCTTCAGTTTCTCTGCATGCACCTTCTAATTCCCAAAACCGAAACCTCAGAATGTTACAAAAACAATAAGCAGCACATATTAATCACTTGGAATGTGCCAGACATTTAATGTCATCCTCACAATGGCTTATCAGATAGCCCATGAATGGCTGCTTTGCAAGAAGAAAGCCCTTCTTTCTTATGATGTAAAGAAAGACCCACTCTTAGGATGAGTGGGCCTGTGAATTAATTGTTTCAATATTACTTATATTAAGAAGTATTCACAGGCACAAGGAGATGAAGAGGTCATTGGAAATCAAGGTGGGGGTTGTAAAAACAGACCAATCAGGTATAATGAACATTATTGGGGTGATGGGCACAGTAAAAGCCCCAACTTAGGCATTACAAAACATATCCATGTAGGGAAAACGTGTGTACCCCCTTAATATTTTGAGATTTAAAGGAAGGAAAAAAAAAAAAAAAGAAAGAAATACGATTATCACTCCTTGTTCTACCTTATTTTGTGGCTAGGTCACCTAATGTTTTTTTCCAGGGTTTCCTGTGCTGTTTCATTGCAAAAGGGCACAGCTGCTTCCACCCCACCCCCCGCCCGGGCTTCATTCTTTTATCTGTCAGAGGCCTTCTCCCAATTATCTAAACTGTCCATCAGCTTTGATCTAAGAATTTACCTAATCCTACAAAATGTCCTTCAGAAGTTTTTCCTTCCCCCTTTGTGTCTTTTATTTCTGAATAGACATCTATCTCAGGTCCTGAACTTCTATCTACCTCTTCCCACACATTTTACATTTCTTAAAGATTTTCTTTTCATTCTTCTGCATCTCCTTCCCTATCCTACTTGGAGCCCTTCCTCCTTTATGTTCCCTTAATGAACCTTGTCATGAGATAGTCTGTGCTCAGCAAAAATCTGTGTGTTTCCCTGTGTTTCCCAGCTCCCTGGCAGCTAGACTGTGTCAATGAGACGGGTTCTTCCCAATGACTATAAGGAGAAGGGATGTGTGTTACTTTTGGCCTAAGGCAGTTAAGAGTGGATGGTCTCACTCTCCTGTTCTTGGTCTTCCCTTAATTCTTAGCCCCAGAACTATCTTTCTTCCCCAGGCCCAGAAACCTTGAAGACCAACCATCCCATATTCCATCCTAATGAAATGCAGAATGGTGACCAGAACCATATAGGATGTTAAGTAAAAAATAAATCCACGTTGTCATTAAATCAATGAGATTTTTGTGTTTTCTGTGGCATCAGAAATTATCCATTTCATCAGCTATGATAAATTATTTTCTCCTTTTTTAACCCTGAAAAACTGAGAGAAGGCTTTGTTCCTCTGACTTCATCTCGTCCCACTTTTCTCAAAAGGAACTACTTTGTCCTACTCGCTTCTTCACATACACCCAGAGCTAGTCTCTTTATTTACCTTTATCTTTAATTTGCATTACCACTATAGTTGATAATCTTAAGAGAGAGCCCCTCCTCTCATGTTGTCTTGGCCAAATTCCCTAGGGAAAAAATGAAAGCCTCAATCTACATGCCCAATGCTTTCTCTGGAGGAACAATTGGAACAGGTGGATTGAGGGGAAAGGGAAGCAAGTCAGAAAAGTAGGAAACCACTCACAAGGTGGTGTGCTGCTAAGCGGGCCATCACACGGAAGTGCCAGCCAGTTTCTCAGTCACAAAGGCTATTTCTAGAGAGGCTGTACGGAACCACTGTACACAAACGAAAGGGGTTGGAAGGGCACAGAATTTATCTGCTGGGTTTTTTCTGCCTCCTCTCACTGGTCAAAGTTTCTCCTGTATTCTCAGGCTGTGTGAACTGACTACTCCAGGCGGCCCCTGGAAGAGCCAGGTCGCAGGTCTCCAGGTTTGGTATTCTACCTGAGACCAGAAGTGGTGGAAGGCACCCTATCTCTATGCACTTGACCCATTCAGCTGAGTCAGGGAAGCCAACATGGCCCCAGTATGGAGGAGATGGCGCTGGAGCCTGGTTCTCAGCTTGATAAAAAAGGTAGTGGTGCTACGAGATGAAGAAAGTCCTGGAGTAGTGGCCAGGGATCTCCTCCTGAGGGTCCAGCCTAGGGCCAAGAAGACCTGGAGAAGAAAACAGCCTGGATCTGATACAAATGGCGTAATTCTCTCTGGACACAACTGTGTCAGATACTTTCTGAACCATTTGGTCTCTAAAAGTATAGGCTGTTAAAACCTCAAAAAAAAAAACTACAGAGGGTTGTTATACATACGAGCTTCTCGGCTTCTTCATGGTGGCCAACTCCTCCCTGTACACAAAAATCAAAATACTCAAGTTGAAAACCACTGATGACCACAATATAGAATGTGCCACTGTGTAACTAAACCTTTTCCGAACGTGATTATTCCAGATGTCCATTTATCCTTTAGCAGAAACAAAACACAAGAGCCACAAAGGCAGCTGCTGGAAAAGCTCTTCCCAAAATACATCCCCTCAACAACAGGCATTTCAGCAGTCTTTTGCATAAATACGAAATCTCCTATGCAAACACAGGATCATTTCAATTATCTCCCGGAGCTGGCTAGCAGCTATCAACAACTTAAACATGACATTTCATTCAATACCCTTGTGGGCCATGAATGTCGCAGAGCAGAAAAGAACCAGCCATGACTCAGGAAACCCCAGGGACTCAGGGAGCTCATAATTATGCCAACCACTCCAGCCCTGCAGGCAAAATGCCAAAATGCCCTTAATGACAGTGTATTTTTACACATCTCTACCTGGGTGGCAGAGACAGACAGAGAAAGGGACAGGCAGCCCTTTCAATTCATTCAGCTGCCGCCGTGGTCCAGGCACGTGTTTCTCTGCAGACGAGCACTGTGACTTGAGGGAGATGTGGGGTTTATTTCTCTGACTTCTAATTTAAAAATAGAAGCAACAGTCTGGGCACTGCTGGCCTCTCGCTCGGGCCCAGCAGGAGAGTGATTACCTGTGCCTTCCCTGAGCAAATTCCTTTTTAATATCTGTATTGGCCATTTTCCATCGTTGTGTTTAGGGTCTGGCTATGTGACAGCGTTGGAGAGGGGTCCGTGTGCTGCTGCCAGGTCTGCAGTCTTAGTGAGCCCCATGCTGTATGGAGCCCACAGCGTGATTTTAACAGTGAAAGGCACCTAGTGACATGAGAGATGGCAGAAGTCTTTATCACTTCGAGTTTCATGCTATCCCACTCCAGCTTTGGGACCTGGGACATATAAATTGTACGTGTTCTCCAGACGTTTTCTGCTGTCATAGAGAGAAAATGTGCTACCCAGTGCATGGCATTGTGGGTCTGGAGAAGCAGATGCTTGGGCCCACTAAGTCTTCCCTTTCCTGAGAATGTTGATCCAAAAATCAATCATCTACCTGAAACTAGAAAGAGGTCACACTCCTTGCTTCAGGATAAGTTTGGGTGTCAGGAAAAACAAAAAGTGAGGTAAATGAAGCTGTGTTTCCTGAAGCAAGTTATCAGGATCTCTGTAACTCAGTTTCTTCATCTATAAAAAGTATAATAATAATAATAAATTCTATCTCATAAGACTGTTATTAAATAAATGACATTGTATACAAAGTGCTGTGTACAAAAATGGGCCAAATAAGGATTCAATAAACAAATGAATGAGTGGATGAATGAATGAAGAACCCGTGATGCATCTCCCCACCCTACATTGGTCCTTAACTAATAAAGACACTTCAATCTACCTGTAACTTAAGTACATAGTGATCCGCCAGAAGCTCTACTCCCCCCTGTAACTGTCTTTACTTAAGGCCTGGCCCATGTGATTCTGTCCTACAGGTTCAAACCTAGAAATACTATTATCACTCTGGAAACAATAATTTCCTTAATATGTAGCTGGGCGTTGTGTCAGGTGCCTGTAGTCCCAGCTACTGGAGAGGCTGAGGCAAGAGAATCACTTAAGCCCAAGAGTTTGAGGTTGCTGTGAGCTGTGATGCCACAGCACTCTACCAAGGGTGACATAGTAAGACTCTGTCTCAAATAACAATAATAATAATAATAATTTCCTTAATATGTAGGCATTTAGATGACCCTAATTTCAAGTAAACTACAGACTGATGTAAACGCAGTCATCAGTAAATCACAAACAAGTGAAAGTGTGCACTAATCATAAACCTCAATTACCATGACTGGGATTTTGCTTTACCTGGAACCTAAATACCCACCTTCTACAAACTGCATGATAACCAACCCTCCCCTCACCACCTTCCCACCCGGGTTTTATGGGTTCAGAATTCACCCACATCCATGCCCCTCTGCAAAGTGAGGCCAGTAGAACAAGACTTCCTGCTCCACTGCCCCAACTGGTCTCCTGTTATCAGAAAAAAGCCATTGCTCATGTTATGCATGGGGGTGAACTGGTGGTAACTGAGGGAAGATGTTATTATTTATTCTTGCAAGAGTAGTTTTGGTATAACAGCATAGAAATTTCTCAAAATTTTCTCAAAAAAAAATTTCTCAAAAATGTAAAAATAGAAGTAGTATTCAGTATCACTATTAGGTATCTACCCAAAGGAAGAGAAATTAATATATAAAGGGATATCCTACACTGACGTCTTTATTGCATCACTATTCACATTAGCAAAGATATGGGATCAACATAAATGTCCATCAACAGTTGAAAGGACGAAGAAAATGGGAGCCCAGTGCAGGGTTTATGCCTAGCACTCTAGGAGGCCAAGGCAGATAGGTCACTTGAGCTCAGTGTGAGACCAGCCTGAGCAAGAGTGAGGCCCTGTCTCTACTAAAAATAGAAAAACTAGCTGAGCACTGTGCCAGGCACTTGTCGTCCCAGCTACTTGGGAGGCCGAGGCAGGAGGATCGCTTGAGCCCAGCAGTTTGAGGCTACTGTGAGCTAGGCTGACGCCACTGCCCTCTGCCCTGGGCAACAACATGAGATCCTGTCTAAAAAAAGAAAAGGAAAGGAAAAGAATGCAAGGGAGAAAGAAGTGGGGGAAAGGGAAGAAAAGGAGAGGGAAGGGGAGGGAACAGAAGGGAAGGGGAAGGGGTTATATGTATATATACATTGGAATATTATTCAGCCATAAAAAGAAAGAAATCACGGCATTTGCAGTAACATGCAGGGAACTGAAGGTCACTGTCTTCAGTGGAACAAGCCAGGCACAAAAATGACAAATTAGTACATGTTCTCACTTATATTCAGGAGCTAAAATCTTTGAGCAAGTGGAGTTAAGGAGCAGAAAGATAACAGACACTTGGAAGGGTGAATGGGGGAGAGAGGAGCGGATAAAAAGAAGAGGGTCAAACAGTACAGGTGTACAGTAAGTTAGGAGGAAGAGAGGCATTATTCAATAGCAGAGTAGGGCAACTAGACTTAAGAAAAATGATTTGTACTCAGGTGACGGACACCCTGGTACTCAAACTTGATTCTCTGACACATTTATATGCATGTAGTAAAATTTCTCATGTACTCCATAAATTTGCACAAATAAAAAACTTTTAAAAATTAAAAAGACAGAAAAAGCAGTTTGTGACACTTCCGTAGTTTATTGCAAGAAGCCCCTCCTCTGTAAAGCAAAATAAATCACTTATTGTTTTGCAGTATCCACAGTACTTTGTTTACTTCTTTTTTTTTAGACAGTGTCAAGCTGTTGCCCTGGGTAGAGTGCTGTGGCATCACAGCTCACAGCAACCTCAAACTCTTGGGCTCACAGTTCACAGCAACCTCAAACTCCTGGACTCAAGCGATTCTCTGCCTCTGTCTCCCAAGTAGCTGGGACTACAGGCGCTCGCCACAATGCTCAGCTATTTTTTGGTTGCAGTCGTCATTGTTGTTTGGTGGGCCTTGGGCTGGATTTGAACCTGCCAGCTCAGGTGTATGTGGTTGGATTTGAACCTGCCAGCTCAGGTGTATATGGGATTGGGTCTCATTCACTGTTGTATCCAATGCACCTGACACACTGCATCACACTCAAACACATGTTGGACGTATACTTGCACAGCTAGAGGAAGCCACCTAACACGTGGCTTTTCACCCGGGTGGGAAGGTGGTAAGGGGAGGATTGGTTATCATGCAGTTTGTATAAAAAAAAAAATGTTCATTTTTCTCTTTAGGTTTGATTTTAACAGAAACAATAAATATCTGGATCCGTAGTCTTAAAATTACTGTGTTCATTTTGGTAAACTGTGACAAGGTAATAATCTAAGAACTCGATTCCCTGGCTAACCTCACAAAATTGGCAGTGAGCAGGGCAGTGGTTTGGAATGAGAAATACGTAGGTTCTCACCCAGGTCTGCTATTTACCAGCTGTGTGAACTTGGAGAGTTCCATCTTGTAGATCTCTGCTTTCTTTGTCTTTACTATGGAAGTAAAGGTGAGATAACTGTTGCCTGGGGTTTTGGAGACCATCAAAATAGACTACAGAGGTACAGGAGTCTGGGATTATGTCAGACACATAGTAGTGGCTGGTCGTTTATTTATGAATAACAATATTTTTCCAATAAAGTCTCAAAAGTGTTAAATACTTCCAAAAATAAGAATTGGGGGCTGCAAAGACTTAAGAATTATAGAAGACTGACACATTCACACTCATTTCTGCCTTGCTAATGCAACACTGGTGTCATGGAGCTGAATCCTAACATTACATATCAGGAATTGAAATTTAATCGTCATACATAAAGCCCCTGACAGAATTCATAATTATGATCAAGAAACCATGAACAAGGGATTTAAATGATCAGATAAGGAAGTTATTTCCAGCCACCCACTGTGAGAAGCTAATCTTCCTCCATATCCTAATCTACTGACACACAGACTCTGGGCTGAAATAAGCTCTTAATAAGGAATAATCTGGCTATGGATATAATTCTGCTGAGCAGAAAATGGAGGATTATAGAACATTTCAGAAAGAATTGGTTTTCTCTTCTTCCCACTTCCTCACCCATTCAGACATTTTTCTTTAAATACTATTTTGATTGTTGCTGCCACCTTAAGGATGTAAGAAGTTTTATATACAAGTGCAGAAAGATTATCCAACAATACCCCAAAGAAAATTACACCAGGAAGGGGTTTTAGAATCCAACAAAAGCACATGGGACTGGCTGATATTTATAGTTATTACCCATAAGATAAACTGTCTGCTGATGCTGAATTCATTTATGCCAGAGTCCTAGGATATGGTGGTAATTACAGACCAGGCACTCACAAATGAACCTGCACATACTTACAATGCAAGCACACACACACATTACACCCAGCATGGTGATGAGTGGTTTGCTCTGAGTATTCCACATCAGGATGCAGTGAAGGCACAGCTTTTCTTGAATTGTTAAGGCATATCTTAGACAGCTTCATCAGAAACTCTATGACAAAATCGAGAAAATTATGTTTATGAGCCCAGATGATGTGCATGCTCTAGCTGACCTGCTGTTCTTCTGATGTGGGACTTTATGCGTAGCCTCAGAGAACATCTGAAAATATCTCAGTGAAAGAAAGATGGGACCCTGGAACTTGAAAAAAAATAGAAGTCATAATTTAAGCCAAAGTGTGCTGGAGGAAATAAAGAGAGAGGAGTCAGGAAAAGAGAGAGGAACCAGAATGCACGCCACTCTGCAGGCCATATCGTGCCTTAAGGACGCTGCCACACAAGGAAAGTTTTCAGAAGAGAACAGAAGAAAAAGAAATGAAAAGATGGGAAAGAGGGAAAAAGAAAAGAAAAAGAGAAATGACACAAAGTCACCTATTCATTCATCAAATCCTGTTGAGCACCTGTGATGTACCAGCCACCACGCTAGGTACGGAGGTGACAATCTCCGACTTCAAGAAACTCAAAATAATTAATTAATTCCAGCCAAGCCAAGGAGAAATTTTCCCCAGCCAGATTCAAAGGAAGCTCCTGTGTCTCACACTGCTTCCTGAACCTCTTGGGTAAAGTTTCCTACTAGAGAGTGCTCAGCCTGGAGGTTGAGAAGACCTGAGTTTACAATCTTCTTTCCAGCCTTACCCTCTCTTATCTTGGCCAAATCTCCAACTTGTCTGAGGTGTAGAGCTTTACAGGTGTACAGCTTCTGTAAAATGGAAATAATAAAAGCTTCTGTCCTAACTGGCAGGTAGTTACTCAAAACATATTTATTGAATGAATGATGAGGAAGACTACTTCAAAGAGGAAGTTAATCACAACATTTGAGGATTTGATTGTTAAAAACAAATTTTGTTTCCATCTTAAATCTCTTTTAGAAAGTGCTGCTATATAAATATGCACTCTGTACTTCTTAATGATTTCGTTGACATACCCAGAGGGGATTAAAAATACATCTAAGAGGTTATTTCCATAAATGGCCAGGCTTTTTTGCTCTACATGCTAATCCTTCAAATGATACTTTCAATTACCCACGTGTAAAGCTGATGACCCAGAAAGAGGGAGCATGATCACTTTGTGGTTGAGAGATCCCTCCTGCACACTGCAGAAAACAACACCAGCTTGAGAGCACACATGAATAGAGTGCATGCTCACACCTCTTTTTTAAATTGAATTCAACCGATTTTTCTTGGAATCAAGTCTAATGCAGGTACCCTGCCCATATTGTCTCTTTGAAAATTCTAGCTCATGTCCAGCCCCTGTGGAAGGTGCAAGTTCGAGTGGCTGGGTTTCATACCCAAAACCTTGCTCCCTCATGCCAAAGCTGATTGGTCAAGTCATCGACCTCTGATGGAAGGACCAATCTAGAATCTAGGCTAAGTCAGCAAAATCCACCCTCTCCTAAGTAATTAGATGCTGGTGGGCACATAGCTCTCAAAGGTCAGCAAGGGATCAAGGCCAAGTCTGTGCCATAGAATTTCAAAGCCATCTCAAAAACACTTCTGCGGCATGTAGAACAGGAGAGAAAGCTAGCCTAGTGAGAGAAGCAGGAAATGAGGCAGGTGTCTAAAAAGAAATCAGCCAGGAGAGGAGTATGCCCAGGAGAGAGGGGACAACTCTCACTTCCCAGGTTACATTCCACACATTCCAGCTACGATTCATTCCCAAACATCATTTCTGTGTTCCCTAAACTTATTTCTGTGGGACTTTTCATCATTGCTTTTCAATGAACTTTCTTTTAAATTTAACTGATCTGAATGGTTTTCTCTTTCCTCATATCAAAAAAAAAAAAAAAAAAAAAAAAAATCCTGACTTGGTTACTAACATAACTTCAAAAAAACTGAAAAAACTAGAGGTAACTTCATTTCAAAAAAATTGTGCTAATAAACCTCTTGTTATGAGGCCATGTAGACATAGCTTTTTCTTGGGAAATAAATGTTCTCTGCTCCTGCTGGGAACCACTAGGATCCAGGGTCTAAGCCCTCTCCCAAGACCAATGAATTAGAAGAGCAATGGATCGGATGTTTATGTTTCCCCAAAATTCTTATGTTGAAATGCTCATTGCAATATCATAGTATTATGATAGGAGGTGGGGCATTTGGGGTAATTAGGTCATCAGGGTGATACCCTTCCTACTGGGATTAGTGGCTTTATAAGTAGAGACCAAAGGACCAGCTTATTGTCTTTGTACCCCATAAGGATACACGGGGAAGGGGGCAGTCTGCAACCCAGAAGAGGACCCTCACCCTAACCCAACCATGCTGGCAGCCTGATCTGACTTTTAGCTTCCTGAACCATGGAAAATAAATTTCTGATTGTATAAGCCATGCATTCGGCGGTGCTTTGTTATAGCAGCCTGAGCCAGGGATAGTAAAGTAGACCAGTTTCTGATGTACCTTCCCCAATAGCTGGGCATGGCCCCCAAGGCACTCTAAAAAAAAATCAAAGAGTTAGATTTACTGAGCTTGCCCCAAGGCAAGAAGCACCACCTGACAAAGAAAGTATAGATATTTGATATTAGCAGAAATGAATTGTGAAACTTTAAAAACTAAAAACTTTTTTCCAACGTTTCTTTTTTTTTTTTTTTTTTTTTTTTTTTTTGCAGTTTTTGGCCAGGGTTGGATTTGAACCCCCCACCTCCCGTATATGGGGCTGGCGCTCTACTCCTTTGAGCCACAGGCACCACCCTAAGCTATCTTTTTTTTTTTTTTTTTAATTGAACAACCATGCTGTGAGAAACATGTTACGTTTCTATTCTCACTACAGAAAATATTATAAAATTATTGGCATACAAAAGTGACCAAAAATAAGCAGATAAAATACAAGTGAAGAAACACATTGCAGAGGTAAGTCATGAAGATGCGTGATATCAACAGCAATACGTTTATGTTTTTGTATTTCATGATGCTGATGGCATTTGTCAACTTTTGAAAATTTTTAAAATGACATGTGAAATTTACTAAGTGTAGAATATAAATGTTTTATCACAGTAACTAAGAAAATGCCATGTACATCAAACTCTGTTAACCAGTTTGATGAAAATATTTCAAATTGTATATAAAACCAGCACATTGTAATGATTGCATTAAAGTACACAGCTATGATTTAATTTTTAAAAAAGGAAAAAAAAAAGAACATTTTAAAAATGTAAGTCAGGATTTCTTTTCTTGTTCTAAATAAATATCCTCTTTGTACCTAATTTTATATTCATAATTTTGTATTATTTTTTCTTAAAGATGATTTTCCAAAACTGCTGAAGCATCAGACCCTATAAAAGGTCAATCTAGCCATGTCCACATGTTACGTGTTAAGAAACTGAGTCACAGAGAGGTTTGGAATGTAGCACATCCAAAAGGCTCTAAAATGAAAAAGTTTAGATGACACTATGTCACATCATTTTTTTGACCTGCCACAAAATGTAACTCTACTAAAATGACTGATGTGCATTTTGAATGCCACTACTGTGTTCACACAGCCATGTCCCTTGACAGAATCTGAGCCCCTGGGCAGAATCTGAGCCCCTGGGGGGAGGGGCTACAGTGTGTCCTATTTGCATCCCCAGCAATTAATTCAGTTAAAATGCAGCACAATGCTTACTGAAAGTGAGATCAAAGTATACATGAATAACTGAATGAACTAATTCTTTTTATTCCCATTTTTGGGGTGACACACTGTGATTCAGAGAAAGGCCAAACATTAACCAGAAGTGTAGAGTGAGACAACCATAGGTTTCTGGACTTGTGATTAATGATCCTCAGGGAGGGGCCCCTGAAGAGAGAGAGAGATTAATGCTGAAACGATAATGTGCAATAGCACCTGTAAATAAATCAGTGCGTAGGGCGCCTTCAGTGAAGGTGGGCGAATTTTGTGAAAATGAAGAGTGCTTTATCTATGGAACGAGGGGGAGAACTGAGGTAAGATAAAACTGGAGTAATATCCTGGGCCAAGACACTAAAAGCCAACTTTTTTTTTCTTTCTTCCCTGTCACCCTGAACTAGGGGGTCAGTGAGATGCAGCAGCGTCAGCCTGGGAAAGGACATCAGCACTAAACGTTAAGGATGAAACGCAGTGTCAAGGCAGGTGGTCAGTCTGGGACCAGGAAGTGCAAGTTCCCTGGAGAGAAGAGCAGCTCGGAGTTAGGTCAGCAAACAGAAGCACAGACACAGCAGAAGCCAGCGCAAAAAAAGACAGAAGTCACAGAATACCTGATAATATCTAGAAATATGTGTTAAAATGGTTAAAATTGCTATCAGATGTTGTGTACCACTCTCCTCCATGCCTGCCCTGGACCTCAAGTCCTATTTCTTAGCCTTCTTTGCTGTTTCCAGAACTACCTCTGAGGTAGACCAGAGTACCAAGGCACCAGTCCCTTTCCAAACAGCCACAACTCCCAGGACCTTCCTTGGGACTCACAGGAAGGCACATGGGACCTGCAGCTTGAATCAGCCAGATACAATGCAGGGGCACCAAGTTTAACAGCACAGAAGGGAGGACGCAGATCAGAGGAAACCAGGCTTCTGGCACCCAGCACCCCAGTCTGCCAAACAATCTTCCCCGCGTCGACAAGCGTTAAAGCCAATCAGTATGGAAAACTGTCAGCCCCGCATGACATTGTAGTTTTATTCCCTAATGCCCTTTCTGTGCTTATGTGGGGGAAAATAGACAGAAATATGGTTAACTTGTCCTTTTTGACTTGGAGGTGGAGAGATTTTCCAAGTAATGAAAAAGCCTGGCCTCCTGTTCACTCAGTGAACAGAAAAAATATTGCTCAGAGAAAAATGAATTGAGAACTCCCTGAGAAAGACTACTACAGACAATTTTGTTCCTTGAACTACGCTAAGTCCAAAGGATAAAACTCCAGAGGAGCTGTGGGCCTGTGGGGCCCAGGGAGAGCACAGGCAAAGCCATGGGGAATTATGTGTACAGAATCCCCAAGCCAGTGAGGTATCCTACATCCAGGCCCAGGCTAGGTGGTAGGGGCTGAATTGTGCCCTCCCAAAAATAAGGTATGTTGAGCTCCCAAAGTCCTATACCCCAGAATGTGACTGTATTTGGAAATAGGGTCATTGCAGATGTGATTAGTTGTGATAAGGTTATCTAAGAGTACAGTGAGCCCAATCCCATATGGCGGGTGACCTTACAAGATGTCCATGTGAACACACAGAGACACACAAAGAGAATGCTACATGATGACGAAGGCAGAGCCGGGAGTGACACAGCTGCATGTCAAGGAAGTCAGTCCAAAGACTGCCCACAAAGCACCAGAAACTAGGAAGAGGGGAGCCTGAGGTTCCCACACAGGTTTCAGAAGGAGCATGCCCCCTACACACACACCTTCATTTCAGGAATCCAACCTCCAGAGAGCTGTGGGACAATAGATTTCTGTTGTTTTAAACCCCATTTGTGACATGTTGTTACGGCAGCCCTAGAAATACTTAGGTCTTGGGGTAAGCTATGAGGATGGGAGTATCTGGCTGAAAGAATGTTGCATGCTTACTCTACATTGGGAGGAAGGAAAGAAGTATCATATTTATGTATGTCTGTGCAATTGTGCAATATATATTCCTTTCCTTTCTCTCTCTCTCTTTTTTTTTTTTTTTTTTTTTGAGAAATATTGTCTAATGCAAATCGTGGCAAGTCCAAAGTGGTTTTCTACCAAATTGCCTATAAAACCTGATGGAAACAATGAGCTTCAAATAGAATTAGATGCTAAATTAAATGAAAGAACAATGAAATTTTCCCAAGTGCAATTTATATTTTTCTTTCTTATTTTAAGTCATTTCAACACAGGTTTGTACCTTAAGATCATGAGTCTGGACAAAAATGACCAAGTTATACATTGGCAGTGGTCTAAACATACTGGTAAAAGAATACTAATAAATCCTAATTTATCTTATTAATACATTAATAAATCATAATTTTTTTAAAAGAATACTAATAAATCACGGGCTTGATTAGTGGACACAAATTCAAATCCTCACTAAAACGTGATTGATTTGTAATCTTAGACAAGTTGTAAACTCCCTATGTCAGTTATTTACAGTCAAAGCAGTGATGTGTAAACAACTATCATTTACTCCTGCTCAGGCCTCAGAGGGTCACCGAGGTGTGCTCTAGACAGGCTGGACTCAGCTCCGCTTCAGGCCACACGTGGAGATCACATTGTCTTTATGCGTCTTGCATCCTGCTTGGACCAGAAGACCAGTAGAAATGGCAGAGTGTCGTTTCCAATTGATGAGATTAGAGATTTGACTCTTTTTTCCCTGATTAGGTTGGCTAAAGGTTTATCTATTTTATTGACCTTTTCAAAAAACCAGCTTTTTGATTTGTTGATCTGTTGTATTATTCTTTTGTTTTCCATTTCATTTAATTCTGCTCTAATTTTGGTTATTTCTTTTCTTCTACTGGGTTTGGGGTTGGAATGTTCTTCCTTTTCCAGTTGTTTGAGATGTCCCATTAAGTTGTTAACTTCCTCTCTTTCCGTTCTCTTGAGGAAGGCT
>CAUYPK010038198.1:0-31218 GCA_963574355.1 Loris lydekkerianus
CTTGCCTGGTTCCTGATCTAAGTGGAAATGATTTCAATTTAACTCCATTCAATACAATATTGGCTGTGGGTTTGCTGTAGATGGTCTCTATTAGTTTAAGAAATGTCCCTTCTATACCAATTTTCTTAAGTGTTCTGATCATGAAGTGATGCTTAATGTTATCAAAAGCATTTTCTGCATCAATTGAGAGAATCATATGGTCTTTTTTAGTTTGTTTATATGCTGAATTACATTTATAGATTTATGTATATTGAACCAGCCTTGAGACTCTGGGATAAAGCCCACTTGGTTATGGTGTATAATTTTTTTTTATTGTTGAGTCATAGCTGTGTACATTTGTGCAATCAAGGGGTACAATGTGCTGGTTTCATATACAATCAGAAATATTCTCGTTAAACTGTTCAACGTAACCTTCACGGCATTTTCTTAGTTATTTTATGTGGACATTTCTGCATTAAGCAGGTTTCACCTGAACCCATTCTAAGATGTATTATAGGTGTGGTCACACCCATTACCCTCCCTTTACCTTGACCTCCCCCCTCCCTTTCCCTTCTTTGGTGCTTTCCCCATATTCTTGTGCTATCATTGGGCTGAGATTCACAGCAGGGCTGAGTACATTGGATACTTTTTCTTCCATTCTTGAGATACTTTGCTAAGAACAATATGTTCCAGCTCCATCCATGTAAATATGAAAGAAGTAAAGTGTCCATCTTTCTTTAAGGCTGCATAATATTGCATGGTATACATGTACCACAATTTGCTAGTCCATTCGTGGGTCAATGGGCACTTGTGCTTCTTCCATGACTTAGCAATTATGAATTGGGCTGCAATAAACATTCTGGTACAGATGTCTTTGTTATATTGTGATTTTTGGTCTTCTGGGCATATACCTAGTAAAGGTATTATAGGATCGAATGGCAGATCTATTTTTAAATCTCTAAGTAATCTTTATTTTAAAGTGAAGATTTCTTTTATGAACAAATTCTGCTACTTCCCCTTTGACTCCTTTCCATCACTGTTGACAGTGAGATTTTCCCCCTACATTGTTCAGGTTCTGTATCACACTTTTTTTGATAATTCTTCATGTCACCTGTAACGTCATTTGTCTTGGGCACCCTTCTGCCTTGCTTCTGCTGTTCCTTGTTGTCATGTTCATCTCTTCACTCCTCTAGGGAATTACATGTGTGGAAAAGCATGCCATACACCTCCCTGATCCCCTCCCATGTTACTGAATCACTTTGAAGCTCAAAGCCATCCTCAGTCTCTAGGAAAAAAAAAACAGCATTTAGTCCAGCCTTACTGAAGCCTGTTCGCAAGCCTCGCAAATGGTGCTGCTAAACGGTTAATGTACTCTAGTTATCAATTCCACTGTGATCACTTCATTATCCTTGTGTCTGCCTCACTATTGCCACTCTCAAATTCTCATTCCCCATAGTAGTAGTCCTAAACCAAGGGTGTTTAGGGATTCTCAAATCCCATCGTTAAGAGATCAGGCTATGCTGGTCTGGAGCACAGCCTGTGAGGCTGCACATCTAACTAGCACCTAAATGGGGGTGCGGTGGGTGGCAGTGATGGGAGGCCAGGGCATCACCATTAATCAGGCATTGTAACAAAGAGCCTCCTTGGGGCCCAACACAAAGAGGGCTGATATGGGACTGGGGATTAAAATCAGGTTGTCAGATTTAGCAAATAAAAAATAGAGGATGCCCAGTTAAATCTGAATTTGAGGTAAATAATGAATAACATTTTAATATAAGTCCTTCCCATCTAGCATCTGGGATATAGTTATTTATTCATTGTTTATCTGAAGCTCATATTTAACCAGGCATCCTGTATTTTTTTCTGGCAGTTGTAGAATAAAATGCAGATGTGATTCACTGTTTAGCCACTGTCCCTGAGGAGTGCTGTGCAGTGCTGTTCAAATACCTGTCTGTAGAGTCCTGTGAAGGCAGAGGACTGTGGATGTTAGAGAATCTAACAAACTAGTCAGCACAAATCCAAGGCACACACTCTGAATTTTATCCGGCAGGCATTGACGTGCTCTTACCCTTGGACTAGAAAGCAGGAGTGATAACTTAGGTGAAAAAAATCCACCCAGCTTAAAAGATCTCTGGAAACATCTCTGTTAGGTAGTCTTGAATCTAGAGGAGTGATTTTTAACTGGTATGCCACGGGCACACTGGTGTGTCATGAAAATTTTTAAAGATCATTAAATTATTTTTGAAAGAAGTTCAAAGCACAGTAAGTATATTCCTTTTTTTTTTTTAAGTGTGCCACTGAAGTTTATAGGTTGAAGTGTGCTGTGAAATAAAAGAGGTTGAAGACTGGTTGAGAGCATTTAGAAGGTTATAAATTCATTGATAAGAAGGGAGATAAGATGTGACCGCTGTGCCGAAAGCTCACATGCAGTTAGGGAGGGGAAGACCACTTGCATACAGTGATAGCTTGCGTTTTTAAACAGTGTGTACATGCGGGGATGCTACAAAGACAACAGGCTTTGGAATACAGCACACCTGGGTTGCAATTCTGGTTCCACCACTTTCTTTGCAACCTTAGGCCAAGTTCTTAACCTTTCAGAGCAAGCAAAGGTTTCATTCATAAAATGGAGATGATGCCTATCATAAAGTGGTGTGTTAGGGAGATTAAATGATACATGATATTAAGGCGTAGTCATTGTACTTACTCTAAATGTCAGGAGCGATTTCTCAAGGGAGGTAAGAACTTTCTTTTCAGCTGGGTGGGGTTACCAACGTTATGTTTTATATAAGGAAAGCCTGCTTTTGAATTATCTTGATTGACGGCCTTCCCACTAATGACTTTTTCTGTCTTTTTTTTCTTTTCCTGGTCTAGGATTAACACAGATTCCTCAGATCCAAAAGACTGAAATTTCCTTTCGTCCTAATGATCCCAAGAGCTATGAGGCATATGTGTTAAACATAGTTAGGTTTCTGGAAAAGTACAAAGATTTGGCCCAGAAGGATGACATGATTTTTGAAGATTGTGGCAGTAAGTAGACTCATTGTAGATGTTTGTGGTTAGTTTTCTTTTTCTTTAATTCTTATTTCCCATTACTAGTTCTTATTTAATGATCGAGAGATAATTCTGAAATAATAAAAGGTTGAACCCTGCCATATTAAGACATTTTTTTTTAAAGCAGGAGGACCCAGTGAAAAAAGGAACGTGGCCTCATGTATTATTATTTTCAGCATTTGAAAGGTTTTCCTTTAAAACATTGGTAGGCATGTCTGCTTTTTGCTATTCAGACTCAAAGGCCATAAGTAATAGTTTTGTTTCTCTTATGCACATTAGAAATTACAACTCCTTATTTTCACATCCTCCCCCAAAAGTCCTCCCAGGAGAAAAGCACAGGGGCCCTTCTTCCTTCAGAGTGACCTTCTGGTGTGATTTGCCACCCCTGCACTGATACTGACAGGGGAGGGTTCATGGTCACAGTATACTTAATACATTCAGGTTGGGATTGATCATGACATATGTCTTAGGAATCATCATTTTGTATAAGATAATGACTTACGAAGGGTACAGAGTGGTTCTAAGTTTCATGAAGTCATTGGCATAAATACCTGTCCTCCTTGCTGCCTCGAGTATGAATTTCCCAGCCCACATTCTCATTCCTGCCCCCAAAAGGCTCTCTCGGGTTAGCCCTTCTGATTCAAGTCCAGCCTTTAGGAACTCCAGTTCTTTATAAGGCAGACTGTGGTTTGGTCAGAGGATGGGGTGGATTGCCATTTTAAGTTATTTTGGGAAGATTTATCAATTTACAAGACTCACTTTGTGACTTTTTCTCATTAGAATTTAAATGAGATTTTCATCTTACTTTGTAGTAATTAGGCCCAAATAATAACTAAGGTGACTCATTTCACAGGAGATGGACTAAACTAAGCCACTTTATCATTTGAAGGGAAAATAGTTCATTTGTAAATGTAACATACGTAAATTATGGTATTCACATCATTTTCCTGTAGGATGCTATGTATTAACTTTGAATTCTATATTCATTTAGTCTTTCTTTGGCTTTTACATGAATGAAAAATGCTAGAATAAAATTTTTCAGTTGAACAAATGCTTATAAGAGCTCATAGCTTGAAAAGGCAACAATTCAAATAAAAAAAAAATTTTTTTAAACTGGAATGGCAGTTGAAAAAGAAAGTTATTTCCTATTCCATCTTTACTTCTTAACATGCTAATTAGAGGCATACCTCCAGGAAATTCTGACCAAAAAACCGAACATTATTGACAATCCTTTGCACTTGTGTTCTAATTAGAATATGCCTGTTAGGAGCCGGGCGAGTGTTCACCTGTGTAAAGGATGCAACTCATGTGGCATGATCCAGTTTCCTTTCAGTCTTCTGAATAGCTGACTCATCCATTATTTAAAAGAAGAGAAATAGTGCTAGAGACCAAATACCATATACTGTTCACGTATGATGAAGTGTACCAGCTATTGCTTTTGGTAGGTACCTTTTTAGTGTCAGTGAAGAGAGATGGCTTGCTGGGAATGCTCCATACTGGATTCGGACCACGCATTAAATGCAGAGTAGTCCTGTCTGGTAATAGGCAATTGTGACAAGGAAGAAAGTTCCTTTTCCTTTCTCAGCAGTGTTAAGGGAATTGCTGATACAACATCAAAAATGGCCTTGGTATTTTTAGGTGTGCCCAGTGAACCTAAAGAACGAGGAGAGTACAATAATGAACGGGGAGAGAGGAAGGTCTGCAGATTCAAGCTCGAGTGGCTGGGAAATTGCTCTGGAATGAATGATGAAACTTACGGCTACAAAGAGGGCAAACCGTGCATCATCATAAAGCTCAACCGAGTTTTGGGCTTCAAACCTAAGGCAAGTACTATTTTAAATCACAGAAGTTAGAAGAGCCATTCCTAGTTTTTATTATTTAGTTGATACAAGAAAACAATGTAAGACAATGTAGTGAGTGCTACTTTTGAAGTCCCGTCAGTAGGGCAATAGGAAAAACTTCTGTGTCCACCCTGAAATTCCCATAGTTAGGACATTAATCTCATTTTCCAAAGTTAGAGAAATTCTGAGTGGCAAAGCCGGATGTGGCGGTGAGTCCTGTGGCCCCTGTTGTTAATACTCGTGCTCAGTATCAGATAAATTTCTACAAATTCTTTTAAAGTAAAAATAGAAAAAGACATTTTTAAATTTAAAATATCACTTGCATGTGTAGTCTGGTTTTGGTATTCCTGGAGTCACAAGATTATTTCCAAAGACTTGTCTAGTAATTTGAAAAAATAATTTTTTCTGCATGATTTCATTCCAAAAATGGAAGCTGAACTGGTGATTGTATTGTTGCAGCTTATAATGGGTACATTACTTGAGAGCTCTGAAAAATGGCAAATTGCCATTGCTCACCGTTTGGTGAGATTATATTCTTGAAAAGGAAAATTTATTGGTGATATCTCTATTTCTGGAAAACTGGACATCACGTTCTCTTCCCCTTCTCTCTGGTCATGGATTAAACAGTGTTGTCCTTTCCCCCTGAACAGGGCTTCTTTCAGCAAGTTTCCTCCAATCTCCCATATGAGCATTGCCATGTAACTGTAGTTTTTAGTTCCGATAGAAATGAACTCATTTCTTACTGGTAGCTGGCTCTTTTGTTCACTAACTTTCTCTTGATGCTGTCTATTATTTTGTCGCTACAATGCTTGTTACTCATGATTAATATATTTAAAAGGAAATCAATGTAGAGATGAAAAGTTTTGTTAACTGAAACACGCATGAAAGCTCCCTTTTTGCTCCCAGAGGCAAAAAAGAGTAAGTGGGTGGATGATGCTAAACCGGCTGGCTTGATGGATTGCTGCAGAAATTAATGTACTTCTCAACAGAATTTTAATCTTCTTTCCACATAGCCTAGGATATAATGGAAGAAAAATGGTAAGAACCATTTTGCCACAATGTATTTGATATTCATATTGCTAGGGAACATGTGACCAAGATCAATCCGCTATTTGGAAAGGAGTTGGTGCCATGTGGCTAAAAGAAGACTGATCTTCCTGTCTGTTCTCAGTGAGCACCCTGATGTTGATGTTCCTCATCATGGACACTGGCATTTGAACTTCACAGAGGGAGTCTCTTCATATCTCTTCCCACTTTTATAGAGACATTCTGTTAAGTGATGAATTCAGCTCTTGGTTTTCAATCCTTTTTTTTAAAAAGGCCTCCACTTGGTGTCTGTTTCCACTTCCTACTCATTGTCGCCACACAAATCTGCACTATTAGTCACTGGAATTATTTTTGACAAGAGATCACAGTACCCCAGCATCTTACCTTACTCTTTGAGGATTAGATTCTGACAACTTTTTTTTTTAAAATCAATAAGCATTTTCTCTTCATATTTGTAAAAATAAATATATTGCTGGCAGAAAGTTCCAAAAGAGTCAGATACAGGTAATCATTTTTTTTATTAAAAAAAAAAAATTACACCAAAATGTGACTTCCGTGCTGATATAGGGAGCTGCCCATCTTGTCTGACTTCGCTTACATGACGTAATGTTACATCTCAGGATTTACTTTATGCTGACGTGAGTAAGCAGGTTGCTGTCGAATGTGTGCGTTTCTGAGGTAGATTCGAACCACAGGTGTAGGAGGAAAGGTTCTGGTTATTTCTCTACAGCAGTAATGTTCAATATGTACTCCAGGTCCTTTCAAAGGATTCACCCTTTGAAGACATCCCTTCCTTTAGGGCAATGCTACCTTGACCTCTATGACATTGGACTTTCCTAACAGAATTGGAAAGAAGCATTCCTTCAATGGCAGTTCCCCACCCCTACCCCCAGCCCCTGGAGATTTTTTTTTTTTAAGGGGGAAGTTTACTGAAAGAAGGCATTTTTTGAAGTAAAAGGATGGCATTATTTGCTCATGGCTCAGGAAGAAAACCTTTATTTTATAAAAACAGACATGCCAATTAGTTTTCCCAAATAATATAATCTTAGCAAATAATGAGCATTGTTTTTGAGATTGGCTCTTATTATTCAGTGTCCTTAAGCAAAGCTTATGGGTCACCATTAGAAGCACCATTTAGAACTGGACTACAGCACAGCTTAATTATAATATTTGTCATATTATTCTATATAATAATTGGGTGGGGAAAATGAATTAAGAAACAGAAATGGATAACCACCACGTAGAGGTGGTTGGTGGCTATCCATTTACTAGACTATTTCTATAGATTCAGGAAGAAAGATGAATAATTATATATTATTATAATTATTATAATCGTGGTTCCTTGAACACTTATTTTCATTTCAAGCAAATCACAAACATAGACTTTCCTAGACTGATTAGAGGAGTCATTCATTTCTGTTATCCTGAAGTGTTTTGTTATTTTGAGTGACTTACTGTGACTGATGTGTGCTTGTTTGGGTTACAAACATGTTTTATTTTCCACAAATTAAAAAAATTATTTATGACCTATTGACCAACATGAATTTTGTTTTTAGCCTCCCAAGAATGAGACCTTGGATGCTTACCCGATGTTGAAGTATAATCCATATGTCCTGCCTGTTCTGTGTACTGGCAAGGTAAGGTTTAGGGTCATAGAGGGTGGGGCAGGAGGAGAGGGGAGAATGAGTGAGATTGAGCTAGAAGTCAAATCTTAATACAGGAAGTAAGAAACACCACTTCTAGGTATTAATCTTGATAGGTTGACTTTTTTTTTTTTTTTACTAGGTAAAACTTCTTAAAAGGACAGAAAGATACAATAAGAATTAAACTATCAGTTTCTGCATTGGCATAAGAAACTCAGATATCTGAATTTCATCCACTGGAGTATTTGTTTATAGAACTGAGAGGTGAACAAGGCCACAGAAGTGCTTTCTTGGACCATAGCAAGTGCTAAACATTTGAGGCCAACTTTTTTTTTTTTTTTTTTAATTAATGTCACATAAAAATTTGTTGTTTGGGTTTCTCTATTTAAAAAATACTGAAATTAGGGTGGCAGGTTCAAACCCAGCCCCGGCCAAACTGCAACTAAAAATAGCTGGGTGTTGTGGCAGGTGCCTGTAGTCCCAGCTACTCGGGAGGCTAAGGCAAGAGAATCGCCTAAGCCCAGGAGTTAGAGGTTGCTGTGAGCTGTGATGGCACGGCACTGTACTGAGGGTGACATAGTGAGACTCTGTCTCTACAAAAAAACCTGAAATTTTAAAAATCAGCATGTGTTCCCATTATATCTCAAAACTGATGGATCATTTAGAGAGAAAGACAGAAGGCAGAAGAGGAATCCCTAGTGCCATGCCGGCCCCAAGAAAGGAAACGGACACAAACATGAGGCAGATAGTTACATATTTGAAGATAATCTGACTGGAAATAGCATCTAACTGGGCCAACCTGGAAATAGCATCTAACTGGGCCAACACGAGGAGTTTCTGACTTTCTTTGTTGGCCCTGTTTCTAGGAGGCTGTTGTTGGCTTGGAGAAATGCTTATTTGGCCCTTGCCTCAGTTTCCCCACTTGCATAATGAGAACAGCCTCCTTTTATTAGTATTTCTAAGAACTGCTGTGGATTAGGCTGAGTGTATGTTCTTCCCTGTCACAGTAGTTTCTGGCTGCTCCATGGGATTGAGTCTTATTTGTATGGGAGCACTAGTCTGATGCCAGCCTTTAATGCCCCATTTCATTCTATTTTTTAGCGAGACGAAGATAAGGAAAAAGTTGGAAGCGTGGAGTATTTTGGACTGGGCAACTACCCTGGTTTTCCTCTGCAGTATTACCCCTACTATGGTAAACTCCTGCAGCCCAAGTACCTACAGCCCCTGCTGGCTGTACAGTTCACCAACC
This sequence comes from Loris lydekkerianus, assembly GCA_963574355.1. Lineage (NCBI taxonomy): Eukaryota > Metazoa > Chordata > Mammalia > Primates > Lorisidae > Loris > Loris lydekkerianus. The sequence continues at coordinate 8,811 of CAUYPK010038198.1, forward strand.
TCACCATGGACACTGAAATCCGCATAGAGTGTAAGGCGTACGGTGAGAACATTGGGTACAGTGAGAAAGACCGTTTTCAGGGACGTTTTGATGTAAAAATTGAAGTTAAGAGCTGATTACAAGCACAAATCTTTCCCACTAGCCATTTAATAAGTTAAAAAAGATACAAAAACAAACCTACTAGTCTTGAACAAACTGTCATACGTATGGGACCTACACTTAATCTATATGCTTTACACTAGCTTTCTGCATTTAATAGGTTAGAATGTAAATTTAAAGTGTAGCAATAGCAACAAAATATTTATTCTACTGTAAATGACAAAAGAAAAATAAAAATCGAGCCTTGGGACGTGCCCATTTTTACTGTAAATTATGATTCCATAACTGACTTGTAGTAAGCAGTGTTTCTGGCCCCTAAGTATTGCTGCCTTGTGTATTTTATTTAGTGTACAGTACTATAGGTGCATACTCTGGTCATTTTTCAAGCCATGTTTTACCGTATCTGTTTTCTACTTTATGTGAGCAAAGTTTGCTGTCCAAGGTGTAAATATTCAATGGGAATAAAACTGGCATGGTACTTTTTTTAAATTTTTTTTCGGTTTGGCTCTTTCAAAGATAATGGCCCATCAATGAGCATTTTTAACACACTCCATTGTCTTTTCCTGTGGTTTTAGTTTTTTGGGTGTTTTTTTTTTTTTTTTTTTTTTTCCCCTGGGGCTGGGGGCGGGGGGCTGTCATGGGGGAACTGCCCTTTAAACTTTAAGTGACACTACAGAAAAACACAAAAGGTGATGGGTTGTGTTGTGCTTCGTACTGAATGCTGTCCTGACATCTCTTCCTTGTCCTCCAGTATGTTCTAAAGCTGTGTCTGAGATCTGGATCTGCCCATCACTTTGGCTAGTGACAGGGCGAATTAATTTGCTTTGTACATTTTCTTTTTCTTTCCTTTTTTCCTTTCTCTGGAGGCATCACACGCTGGTGCTGTGTCTTTATGAATGTTTTAACCATTTTCATGGTGGAAGAATTTTATATTTATGCAGTTGTACAATTTTATTTTTTTTCTGCAAGAAAAAGTGTAATGTATGAAATAAAACCAAAGTCACTTGTTTGAAAATAAATCTTTATTTTGAACTTTATAAGAAGCAATGCAGTACCCCATAGACTGGTGTTAAATGTCGTCTACAGTGCAAATCCATGTTCTAACATATGTAATAATTGCCAGGAGTACAGTGCTCTTGTTGATCTTGTATTCAGTCAGGTTAAAACAATGGACAATAAAAGAATGAACACATTCCTCACGTGCGTGATTCACTCTTGTCTAAATGCCTCAATCTGTGACTTCTTTCTTTTCTATACTGCTAGTTATCCAAGATCTTGAAGAAATATTGAACCTGAAAGACAAACGCATGATTTTATTAGTTGATACAGGAGTTTGGCCTAACAGAGTCCAAGAGCTTGGGCAGGACTTTGGAATTGCAATACCAAATACCCCTTCCCAAAGACATTTAATAGGTTAGAATGTAAATTTAAAGTGTAGCAATAGCACTGGTTCATTTTTGAAGGAAACCTTCAAGTTCAATTTTAGAACTATTTTGCAGTGCTACTTCAGCCAGCTTAGAACACATAAAAGTTTGGTTCCTATTAGTTCTGCATTAGGTCTGTTTAAAATAAAAAAGTCAGACTTGTTTGCACTTCAGTTAAAAAAAAAAAACTAGCCTTAGTATGAGAGACAAAAATCAGCTTTCTGAAAAACATTTTCCAGGTATAATTGAGGCAAAGATTTAGTATCACCTAATCAAATGAGGGAAATACGATGCTGTATTTCTGAAAACGGAAACCCTTGAGAAAGCCTGTGCAGGCCAAGCAAAGTCTATAGGACTCCTCCCTCCCAGAGGGCAGACCTGGCCCTCTTTGTGAGAGACGACGCTAACTCGGAAATACCAGTAACAGCTTCACTGCTCACCATCCGCTCCACCTTTATAATCGTGCTGATTTGTTTCTCTCTTTATTCTTTAAAAATAACTACCCGAGACTGCTATCACTAGAGCACAAAATGTGTCACGACAAATTAATACCGGAGGAACAATGATTCTATTTAACAAAAAAATAGCAAAGGGAACTGTGGAGAAGGGCACAGTGCTTAACTTTGAAATTTTTAAAGAGCTTAACTTAAATTTTCTATTGAAGAAAAACGGCAAAATCTTTAACAATATACCTTCACAAAACCATGTTTCCCAAAAAGCAGCCCACATTTATGGAAATAGAAGTTACATAATAGAAGCTGGTTTGTCTTGCTGAAATATCAGTTCATTTTGTAGTGTGCACATGAGTCTTCAGTTTGTGATTTTGGGGGAATTAGGGCTTTAGGTCTGAGGAAAGGGGAGCATTTGTTCAAATTGGAGGGTAGTTTGCATTTTTGAGGCTGTTCTAGGTCACGACCTTGATGAGACAAACTTAACCTACTGTTCTGAGTTATAGTGTGTGTCTGCCTATCACTTTCTCCAAGATTCTCTCCAAAACTTTTATTTTTTGAGACAGAATCTCACTGTCGTCCTCAGTAGAGTGCTGTAGCGTCACAGCTCACAGCAACCCCAAACTCTTGGGCTTACGTGATTCTCTTGCCACAGCCTCCCAAGTAGCTGGAATTACTGGCGCCCGACATGACTCCCGGCTATTTACCGTATATACTCGAGTATAAGCCGAACTTTTTCCAGCACAAAATTTGTGCCGAGTTCAGGTTTTTGGGCACAAATTTTGTGCCGGAAAAAACTCGGCTTATACTCAAGTGTATACGGTGTTTGTTTGTAGTTGTCATTGTTGTTCAAACTTGCCAGCCCCAGTGTATGTGGCCAGAGCCCTAACCACTGAGCATGGGCGCCAAGCCACTCTCTCCAAATGTTGCTACTTTTAACCTCTCTGGATTGTGCCAACCCATTTCCTCCCATGATCCTTAGGGGTGTATCACTGCTAGGAGACTGGAGAGTGGTTTGTATTTTTGACTCAGTAGATACAATGTGCCAAGCACTCTCCTAAGAGCTGGGGGTAGATCTACCAATGAACAAAACACAGAACTCCGTCTTCTTTGCTCTGCAGCTCACATTCTAGTGTTAAGTACTTGCATATTTCTGATACTTGCTTCTATACATTTACTATGTCTTCCTTTCGTTGTATTTGTCACCTTATTCTGACTCTTAGTAGATGATACATTTTGGGGGTTTAGAGGCAGTGCTATTTACCTTCCTTGGGGTATTCTTTAAGGAAGGGACTTTTGCACAGGTCCAGTCACAATTATATACTCATTCATCATACAGAATATAAAAGGATTGAGTTTTTCAAAAGCAGTGTTTCTCAAGGTAGGCTGAGTACTGCTTGGAATCAAAAGTATTGAAATAGCTGGGCACGGTGGCTCATGCTTGTAATTCTAGCACTCTGTGAGGCCCAGGCAGATGGGTCATCTGAGCTCAGGAGTTAGAGACCAGCCTGAGCAAGAGTTAGACCCTATCTCTACTAAAAATAGAAAAAATTAGCTGGGTATTGTGGTGGGCACCTGTTGTCCCAGCTACTCGGGAGACTGAGGCAAAAGAATCACTTGAGCCCAAGAGTTTGAGGTTGCTGTGAGCTATGATTTTGCCACAGCACCCTACTCAGGGCAAAGGAGTGAGACTGTCTTAGGAAAAAAAAAAAAAAAATCATTACTAAGGAAAGAAAAAAGGATTATCTTCAATACATTATACTCCATGAAGGAAAACTGCAATGTGGTGTTAGTATGCTTTCAACTCAGGTTAATCTCTCTTTCGAATAAGGGAGACAGGCCTTGGGCTCTGAACCTTTGGCAAGCAATGTTTTCTAGCTAGGATTTAATAACTTTTGCGTTTATTGTATTTATTTCATTACCTCCAATTAAGGACAAGTAATTGAAATAGTTTATAACTAGTTTTCCATTTATGGCAGTCAAATGAACTTGTTAAGTATAGCAGTAATGGATTTAAAGAAAAAATTTCAGGTGGTACTTAACTATGCTAATTATGAAAGGGACAAATGGCTGGCTAAAATTGTGAACTCTGAAAGTATGGCATTAACAGGAGCCAAGGTTTTTGTTTCTATACCTGTTTGGCCAAAATCTAATTTAAACCCCATCTATTTCAGAACAATTGCATGCCCTGTCTGCTCAAGCTCCCTCCCTATTACCAGAGGGAACAGCTCCAATTCCAAATTAAAAACATTATCAGTGATCAGAGACAAAAGTCAGTTATCAAAATCTTTCAAAGCTCAATTATAGCTCACACTCTTGGCTTCTTAAAGGATTAGTAACGCTAATATCTGTGTATATTTGGCACACAGAGGAGACCCAAATGAGGTTACCTTGCAAATCTAGGACTGAGGACATTATGAACACAGAGGGAAACTATCCAAAAAACATTCCAGAACAGTTTTAATTGAGCGAGTCATGTGATCTTGGTTTCAAATCCAACACAGAAAATGCGACTCTCTGCTTTCTTCTTTAAGAGGGAGCTAGCATTAAGCAGATATGTTATCTGTAGTCCTCTCGGCTGGACACTGGGAAAGATGACCAAGAAATAGATACGCCTGCTATTCTTCCAACCTGTGGTTCCAATTAGTACACATATTCTACCCAGAAGAGGGTTGGGTCAAGGCAAGTATCTTAGTCCATGCTTTAATTCTTTATTTTTCTCTGAGAGACTTTAACATTAGTCTGTTCTGAGAGTTAAATATCTTATCAACGTAATAACTCTTATTGGCTACAGAATCCAGCTATATAGCCGCAAATGAATCCCATACCCCAAGAAAATGCCCATATGATAATAAAACTCTAACATACTATCTCTAGCTTGCTTCACCACAAAGCCCTTAATAAACTTGGATTTCACAAAAGCAGGAGTCTAACTAGTAGCCCACAACGGGCTGTCTTTTCCAAGGAAACACATTTACACTTATCTTGCCCTCCAGTGTTGGCCCTGCACAGACCAGGTAGGAGGTGGCACAGGATGATTTGAAACCCACCTATTCAGCCGGACAGTGCCTCATACAGACATTATTTTGGTTCAAGTGCTTCAGGGATCAAATATTTCATTCCTGTGAAGGAAACATTTCATTCCTGAAAGGTAGCTCTATAGTACCCATAACTGGTTACAGGAATTGATGGTTATTAAATTAGCAAGTAACGGCGGAGCATAAAACAGTTCTGCAGGAATGAGATGTAGGACCCATTCCTTTTGATAAGAAGCAGGCTAGAAAAAGACCAGTGGGTGAGGATCAGGTCTTGGGGAGGTTGTAATGTTTCTGCATTGGCATCTCTGGGCATCAAGGGAATAGTATTTAACACTAACAGGCATTTCACCGCTGTCAGAAAGTGAAACATGATAGAAGTCCTCTACGCCTAACCAAACCTTTGCCTAGATGTAGCCTTTCTTCTTTTTTTTTAATTTGCAAATTTCTCCTGAGCCTCCTACTATGTAACCAGCACTGATATGAACTGAGGGAGGGAGTGGCCTCAGTGACACAAGGTCCTCATACAATTTTTGCGTTTGCTAATGTCTTAAATGGTCTAAACTACTCTCATCATTACCACTTCCTTTGTCTCTTTCTTCTGCCATTCATTTAACATTTTGCATACATCTCGTCCTTGTTCATTTAAAGACTAGTTTCTCAAAGCTCATGCCTACAAAGAAGAAAACCAAACTAATTAAATAAAATCACCATAGTGCACTAAAATAGAAGTGCAAATAATTAACTACTAGTGAGGACAGAAAATATTCATACAGGGGGTAACATTTAACTTGAGTTTTAAGGATGAGTTAGATTTGATATGATGGAGAAACAGCAAATGTTAGCTTAATATACAATTGATAGGCCAATGGGCAATTATAACTTACATGATTAACGTGAAGGCCAGTTTTTTCTCTACCACTGTTAGATTTAAAGGAGAAGAATGGCTTACATTTATTTACTACTTGATATTGTGCAGTCTAATTTCATATATAAATCTCATCTTCTTAACAGCTCTGTGAAGTTGGTCCCCTCATCTCCAGGAATGTGTGAGGGTCCTGAGACTTAGAGGCCCCAGGGCTTCCCATATACTAAGATGGGGAACTTGCTACCTTGGCAGGGCTGGGGCTTGAACCTGTATCTTCCCACTCTAAGCCATCTTGAGTCTGTGATGTCCCTTCAAAAGGTCTCTGCATTTACTGATGACTATCCAAATCATCACAAATTCTGTGAAATTTTTAAAATGTAAATTCTATAACTGCTTCCAGTATAGACTCAAAAAAAGATTCCAAAGAATCTCTCATCCTTGCCTGTGTGGCAAAATAAGCCTAAGTAGTTCTCCTAGTGATTCTGCTCCTGCTACCACTGTCTCAAAAAAATTTATAGTATATGAAGCAGCTGTGAAATTTCTTTGCACATTTCTTTCTTTGAGACAGAGTTTTGCTCTGTCACTTTGGGTAGAGTACAGTAGCATCATCATAGCTCACTGCAACCTCAAACTCCTGAGCTCAAGCCATCTTGCCTCAGCCTCCCAAGTAGGTGGGACTACAAGTGCACATCACCACACCTAGCTAATTTTTTCTATTTTTGGTAGAGATGGGTTCTGGCTTTTGTTCAAGCTGCTCTCGAACACCTGACCTCAAGTGATCTACCTGCCTTGGACAAGGTGCTAGAATTATAGTCATGAGCCGGTGTGCCCGGCCTCTTTGTATATCTTAATAACTATGGTTTCAGAGTCTGCAGTGGAACTTCACTATCCTGATGCTTAGGCTCCACCACACACAATGGCATCAGACACTTTACAGAAGGTGTCTAGGCATCTATTTTGCAATGGGTCTCAATGCTGGTTGAGTATCAGCATTGGAGTATCAGTGGAGTTATATTTTATTTTTAAATAAAAATCGAGATATGCCTGAACAATTAAGAGAATGTCTCTCTCCCACTGTTATGGAATTCCAGCACCAGATTACAATATGTGCTAATAATAGTCTGTGCTATTATGCTAGATAGATTTTCATGTAAAATCTAGTCAATCTGAATTTGACTGAAGTAAAAGTTCATGAATGTTCCAAGAATAAGATGTTGAGTTTTAAATACATCAGTGTATTCAGCACAGAACAAACTTTCAACTCACTTCGGCCCATTTCTAACATAACTAAAGATGCAGGCATCCTTTCTACGAATTCATTCTTAAATTGTGTTTCATGACGCATAATTATCTGGCCTTTTTTGCCGTGAAGGTGGTTTCGGTTGTAACTGGTCGCTCCTCAGTCCTTTCAAATTGGAACAGATGTTTGTTGCTTTTGTTCCCTTCCCCCCCCTCCTGCAATAATTGAAAAGTATTCTCTGAGAGACACCACATCTCAGGGTGAGTCATGAATAACTGTAAAATATTCACATTTTAAATTTTACTCTTAAAAATAGAGTTCTTGCTATATACTAAGCACTTTAACAAATTATTTTGTGTAATCCTCTCAACTATCTTTATGAAGAAAATATTATTAGTCCCAGTAGTGCCATTTTTCAGTTGTTGAGATGAAGGGTTTTTGAGCTAATATCTTTCCCAAGGGCACATAACTGTTTAAAGTCTCCGGTTCAGCCTGTGATGGCTAAGAGCTCACACTGGGAATGGGCCTGGCTGCTAGAATTTAACTCCTGGCCCTGCTATTTCCTGGTCAGATGACCTTGAACAAGTTACTTCTCTGTTCCTCATACCCCACATCTATCATATAATAATAGATATGGTGATTGTGAAGATTGAGTTATTATAGGGAAGGTATTTCAAATAGTGCCCAACACATAGTAATCACAGCATAATAAATATATTATTGTTTCCCATAGTCTCACAATGTTCGGGCCCATCTGCTGTCTCAGTGAGGCCATGTGCCTCTGAGTGACTCCATCATGCTCTGAGAGCTAAAGCTGCTGGGGCAATGCCTGCTCGTCAGAGACAGCATACTTAATAAATCAGGCAATGAACTATAAAAGCAGAGTCAAGAAACTTTGCAGACTAAGATAGTAAGGAAATGTGATGACTAAATACAACATATGACCCTTGATTGGATCCTGGATCAGAAACAATTTGTTTCATTTACCTCCAAAGACATTGGGGGGTGTAATCTGCATGTTTGTATGGAGATAACAGTACTGTATTAATATTAATTTCCTGACTTCTAATCATTGTTCTGTAATGATGGAAAAGAATATCTATGTTTTTAGGAAATGTACATTGAAGTATTGAGAAATAAACGGGAATTATAACTATAACATACTGTGAAATACAACTAAAAAATTAAATATACATTAAAAAAGGAAAGAGAAGAAAGGATGATTAACATGGTAAAGTGTTAACATTTGGGGAATACAGGAAAAGGGTTTGCAGAAAAGTCTTTGTATTAACTTTGAAATTTTTCTGTAGGCCTGAAATTATTTGAAAATAGAATGGTTTCATAAACCGTTTGACACATTTTTATCACACCGGTCTACATCGTGTATGATGTCCCATGATCATATCGATGTGCACAGCTATGATTTAATTAAAAAAAAAGAAAATAGAATGGTAAAAATATTAATTAGTAGAAAGAATGGAAAGGGTACTAGATTTGGACTCAGAAGAACAGAGTTTGATTCTAGCCACTATCCCTAGCACTCTTCGGCAATTGGACACACTCCGAGCCTGTATCCTATTCTAAAAATCGAACAGAATACAATCTACTTCATTAGGCTGAGCGTGCATGTAAGCTTATGGGTAAATTATAAAATTGCAGCACATTATCACAAATAATAAATTTTCAAAAAGTATACGTGTCCCAATGTTTCCACTCTGAGACTAGCAGGTCAAGGTGGGCTCTGCTACAAGTCAGCTACAGTGAAGTTTAAGGGATGGGTTATCTCAGCTGGGGACAGCAGGTGAGCAGGGGAGAAAACTCAAGTGAACTTGACACTTCCTATTAGAAATTCATTTTTGATGACTCCCCATGGAGAAAAGGTTTTTCACAAGGAACGTAGTGTGTCCTAAAAAAAATAAGTTCAAGTAAAACAAAATGTAGCTATAATGACCAATTCTTGAGATTAGTGATTTTCAACCTGGCTGTACATCAGAATCATCCTATAAAGCTTAAAAAAAAACCAGGTGCTTAGACTCCAACCCTGAAGAGTATGATTCATTAGGTTTTAGGTAATTCCTGGACATCTACAATTTCAAACAGGACTGTGGATACTTCTGATGTTCACTGGGGTTGCAAACCACTACCCTATAAAGTTGGTCAAAGTAGATGCCCCAGAAATTAGGGCTTGTCCAAGCCCATTTGATATCATCATAAGTGATTTGAAAGAAAGAATGAAATCCCCCCATTTAATTCAGCTTTTATTAGTATCTGCACTACTTTGGAGGCTTTTATGCCAAGGAGATGGAGAAGGCCTCACAAGATGACATGGAGAATGTGGAAAAAAAGTAGACAGTAAACATCAAAAGGGTCTTCATGGAAAAAAAGTAAAGCAGGTTTCCAGGATAAATTCTATAAATAGTGACTCAGTAGAAAGGGTTCTTGGAGTGTGTCCTGGTAGTTGCTTAAATACTTGGGTCCCAGGAGTAACTGCTGTCTGAGACCATCGATGTCAAGTCTCACAAAAAATGATGGAAATTAAACCCAAGGAACTAAAGTATTCTTTTTTTTTCCCATTTTTTTTGCAATTTTTGGCTGGGGCTGGGTTTGAACCCGCCACCTCCGGCACATGGGGCCAGCACCCTACTCCTTTGAGCCACAGGTGCCACCCTACGGTATTCTTTTTAAAAACACCCACATAATATTTTATTTATTGGCAAGTTCTTACTGCTACACTTCAGATACATTTCAGTTAGAAAATCTCCAAAATGGAAATAAGAGACTTAGAAAATAGCAATTATAATTATTTAGATGATAGAAAGCCTTTTTTATAAGAACAGATAAGAAAAGCAAACAAACCCTTAAGTTAGATTAGATGAAAACTGAGAGAATATATAATCAAAGTTTATCAGATAATAAGGGGAATAGTTGGGATGGACTTTTTCACTTAAAACTAGAAAGAAATTTTGAAAAAAAAAATGCTGGGATAATTTAAGACATAAGAGAAAATTACTTCATATATTGCCTCATTTATTCTCACTATGAAATGTCATTATTTCTATTATGCAAGTGGGTAAAATGAGTCTGAGAAAGGTAATTGTCCTAAATCACAAAGTTGGAAGTGGAGAAGCTGAGGATTTGAACTCAGATCACCTGACTCCAGAGTCTGTGCCCAGAGTCACTGTACTCCTGGACCTCCCTCATACTTCAGATTTTAGTGAAGGTTAAGGGAAGCCCATTTGACACAGTAAGATTCAGGTTTAACTTTAAACTTTTGATTTACCTTTGAACTCAAGCTCAAGAGAAGTAGAAGTTATTAAGAGCTCAGCTAACTTCTCTTTCTCCTCACCAATTCTTACAGACTTTGGACTGACTTAGACATAGAAAGGCTAGTATTGCAACATTTTCAGTTTAGCCAGAATAAGATAAGAAGTCTTGTTCTACTGGAAATTCATTTCTCAGTTTTTAATCTTCACGTGTTATTAAAATGATGCTTGATAACTTAGTGCAATAAATCTTCACAGTCACCAAAAAAGAATAAAATGTATTTCTATTCATAAATAAAAACAAAGAAAACAGAAGCACTTGCTATCCTGATAAAAATAATAGTAATCAATTATACTGATTACAAGGGACACTATGGCATACTAGAAAAACCCAGGATTACTGGCAAGGAAATTGATGCTCTGTACACTGAGCTGTGATTTTAGGCAAGCTGCTTTCCTCCTTAGGGCCATGCTCTGCTCATGGGTAAAAATAAGGGGGTTGGATTAGAATTTGAATTGCTCAAGACCTAGAATCATGAAATGTTAGTGCACATCAGGGGGTTAGAGGAGGGTTTCTCAACCACTGCCACCTCATGGCACCTAGACAATGTTAATTCCCGTGTGGCGCGCTGGAGCCTGCACAGGAGGCAGTTCTGGATTGTAGCTGCTGCCCTAGGTATCAGAGGCCCAATTTCCCAGCTCATTTGTGGAGAAGTCTGAGCTTAGAAAATCCCAAGTTCAAACTCATGGTTTTTTATATTAAAAAACTAACTCACAGACATATTTTATGAATTTAAAACAACCCATAAATTAAAGTACATGTCGTCAGTACATTTTCAGTCTTTATGCTACTATGTTGTTTCATACATCTTTCCCAACTTCTCTCCCTTCAGCCATTTTCCACGTGTCAACCAGAAAGAGCTCATCTTAAAAATAAACAAAATAAATAAATGTGAATCTGATCGTTCAGCGCCCATTCCTCCTAAGGATTACCTCCTGTTTCTGTGTTTAGAATAAAGATCCATAGTCTTACAACAGCCCCCAAAGCCCAGTGTGGCCCAGCCTCTGTTTCTCTAGGGCCATGCATGATATTCTTCCCCTTGTACTTTAAGCTCCTTCTTTCCTTTCTTAAGACATACTAAGCACTTCACTGCGTCAGGGCTATCCCATCTACCCTTCTCTCTGCCTGGGGTCGCTTATCTCCTTTCCCAGTTGACAATCATTCCTTCAGGTCTCACTTCCAAAGTCATTTGCTCAAGAAACCCTTCCCTAATCTCCCATCTACCCCGGGTTCCCATGCCGCATCTCATCCTATCTTTTACTACGTAGCTCTAACCAGAGTTTGTCCTTGTTCGTTCCTTGTTGTGAATACTTCATCAGTGTCTGCTTTCCTCATTAGACTATGAGCACTGTACAGGAACCTGTCTCCTGTTCACTCCTGTCTCCTCAGGGCCTACCACACTGGTGTATAGTAAAAATCCAGTGAATTTATGGTTTGGTTTTGGTTACAGAAGTCTTTCTGGCAATTTCAATTCGTTGAAATGCTATTGTTCTGTACATTAAATTTCTTGTGATGTGAAATATGGAGATGGCAAGGCTTTACTCATTCTAATTAGTGAAGAGTATGGCCATTCATTTAAAACTTCATTGTAAATATTCTTAACAATTTTTGTGGATTACTCTGAGATCTAATAAAAACTATGGAACACTCTTCTCACCCCTCCCAAGTGAATATATTCACATTTTGCAAACAATTTTAGGGAGTCCGTTTATGAACTAACCCTATGAATAAATTTAAAATCCCTAAATAAGACACATAATAATCACATGACTTGAGTCTTAGCTACCTTTCCAGGTTCACCTGTGATTCTCTAATGCTATTTTAAATTCTACTATGTGTATACATGTATCAAATTCCATGTAGTTTCCCAGCATGCACACTATTTCCTCTGCTTAGAATGCCATTCTACTTTTTATTTTTAATCTATCCTCTAATACTGCAGACCTCATATCTTCCAGGAGCCTCATCTTACTCTCCTTCTGGAAAATGGGTACCTCACAGGGTCTTCCATGAAACACAGTAAAGATCAATCTCCCAGTATTGCCAAAATGACCTATTTTAATGTCAGTCTCTTCTAGAAAACATTAAATTCTTTGAGTGGGGAGTGAAGTCTTATTCACCCCCAAAGCCTGGAACAATGAAGGGCACAAATGGGTCTTCTATAAATGTATGTCAACCTGAAATGGGCCCAAATTAACAGTGTTAGGTGTGGTGGTGTGCACCTACAGTGCCAGCTGAGGCAGGAGGATCGACTAGTGCCAGGGGTTCAGGGCTACAGTATGCTATGAACATGTCTGCAAATAGTCTGGGAAACATAGTGAGGCCCTGTCTCTTAAAACAAAACAAAACAAACAAAGAAAATCCCATGAAAGGTAGAAGAGCTGAGCTAAGAGAATGCAAAAATAATATTCTTCAAGGGAGAAGATAAACTGGAATACTAGTAAACAAAATGGAATACTTGTAATGTGAAATTATCTACAAAGGCCATTAAAACAGTAGAATACACGACACAGATTTTTGTTTTTGTTTTTCACCCCAGTAAAGTGACTTAAAAACGTTGGCTTATTATACCAACGTCCACGTGGGTTCTTAATACAGAATATCATCTTGTAACCGACAGAACAATGACCCACAGAAGGATTCAAAGCTGTGCTATATGCTTCTGTTGTAAAACGTCTCAACAATTCTCTCCCCCCTGTGAACAGCAAAAAGCAGATCTTAGCTCTCAGATAGGGATTGTAGAGTAACCAAAAAGTTAATCTGTAACAAGCAAAGGGGAGAACTTTGCACGAAAAGTTATGTACACTGATATTCCAAGCAAAGAAATTATTTTTGCTGTTTTAAACCTGTAGTTGTTATTAATTTACCCAGCAGATTAAGCTATTTGTAACTCTAAAGTTGGTGTCAAAAGGGATGAGTATTTATCACTAGAGGCATTACCATGCATTATGAAACAGACAGTAAACATGATGCATAATGGACTTCTGCGGTGGGACTGGGAGAGTCCAATGAGAGGGCCAGTTCGAACGCACATTTTTGTTTCACTTCCTCTGTGCTCTTCTCTCTTATGCCAGATTCATTTGTTGTCATAAGGTCAGTTAATAGCACAGTGGGAGGTAGGGTGGAGGCAAGGGCAGAAACGATTTCAGAAGCCTCCACAGACAAATAATTTTTTAAACTATTGTCAGAGAATCCACGCACAGCCTCACTCCAGCCTTTGCCCCACTGAGACCACAGTGGGGATAAGAGACATGGCTTTGTGCTGAGTAAAAGGGCAGGAACAGTAAAGCAACAGACATGGTGTGCTTACAGCAAAGATGGGATTTGCTATGTGTGTTGGCCTGAATTTAAAAACAAAAGATGGTATCCAGCACAACTGCGGGTACACACTGCCCCAAGTGAAAGATGTGAGCTAAAAATGATGAGTGAAATATGAGAGTATGATGGGCCAGGGAGAAAAGGGGAATGGGAAGTGGATGGATACGGAAAGTAGTATTACTGGAAAAAACTTCGTATTGCACATTAGATTCATAAATGATCTGCGGTTTTTCCAAGAATCAGCCACAATTTCCAAGGCAGACTTCCTAATCTAGATAGATGGAAATTTGAATGGTCCAGTGGTTTGGGGTTTCCCACATAGCCGTTCTATATAAATTAAGCAAAAACAAATATGGTTATTGATAATTGCTGATAAACTCACCAAGAGTACAGCCAAAGCCCTTTGGAGCATGACAAAATTATGCAATAAAATCAGGTAGTCTACCTAGGCAACCGACTGTAGTTCATATGTGATTTTGATTGCAGTGGTGTTTTCCTACGGGCTAAATCACAGGAGTGTTACTGGATGAACAGGGTCCTTCCACTTGTCACTGTCAGCCAAATGCAGAGATGGGGATTAGGTCCAACAAGCTTTATTATCAGAAGGCCAGCGATTCTGAAGAACAGTGAGAGTAGCCTCTCCCAGACTGCTCTGCCCTTCCATTTCCAAAGCCACAGTTTTATACATAAAAGTTCAAAGCAAAAACCATGTTAACCCTTATTTTAAACAAAAATAATCAGCATCACTCCTGACCCAAAACAACATTTCCAATTCAAAAGTTAATCTCCTAAATCAACTGCCCTAAACTACACTAGATATACATTTTTAAGTTAAAGCTAAATTTACAAAACAAGAATGGAAGACAGGAGGTGAGGGTCAGGCAGGACCTAAACCGACCACAGCAGCTGTGTCCTGTTGGCTTGGCCTGACTGACTCCATCTTATTCTCACCTCACATGCTCTCAGGAGCAGTGTCAAATCAAAGAAATAGCATGTTTTAATGTGTTTCAAAAGTCTCATATGGTAAAACTCAATGACCTCTTACTAAACATAAAATGGGTACATAGGATTCCAGCTCTATGTCTGACTGCCTTCCTCACTCCTTCTCTTCCTTCCCAAACCATCTGTCAATAATCAGTTTATTGATAACCAGATGTTCGATGGGCCCTCAAGGACACAGTACAGGGAGAACAACATAGAAACAAATACTTATTTTACAATATGCCAAATACTTTAACAGAATTTGTAGGAACACTGGGAAGAAAGAAGAGAATGTACTTGTGATTTTGTTAGTTGCGTGATACGTTACCATTAAAATGGGCAATGAGAACTATGGCCTTGGTCATTTCACAGAGACTGATGGTGCCCCTATACTGGGAAAGTACAGCGAAATCAGAGAATCCTTTGGGATTCGAGAGGCTCCTATACTTTCCTCATCCCCTTCAGGAGCTCAGAGGCCTCCTGTTACCGACAATCTGGCAGGCTGATGGTTGAGAATTTTTTTGAGGGATAAATAAATTTATATTTTTAATCTAAAACTAAGGGGATCAAGTTTATGAATAAAAATGTAAGTTAATAAGGATAATGCATAGTCAAATATCCAATTGTTCTAATTATTTTTGAGGGAGGCCTAATACTTCTGGCTTAATTACTGTAGTATTGTCCCCAAGCACAATTTTCTACTCTAGCTTCCCATTCTAGAACTCTAGAGAAATAACACTTGCTACATTTAAGATTATACAGAAAGGCAGTGATGTTAAAGAAGATAAATTCTGGACTCAGACTGCCCCCATTCAAGTCTGTATTTGACTCTGTTCTAGTTGTATCGCTTTGGGAAAGTTGCTTAACTCTCTGTGCTTTAGTTATCTGTAGCTGTGTCATTGGGGTCTTCTAAGACTTAGCTAAGTTAATACACACAAAATACTTAGAATGATACTTAGCATATGGTAAGGGCTCTCTATAAGCTAGTTGATATTTGTACCCTAGGCATAAAAATAAAAAATCAATAAGCAAATGGGAGAGTTAAGATAAATAAATTTCATAGCAGAGCTATCTTTTAAACTTAGCCAGAAATATGACTTAATCAAGTAAGTTCTAACTATATCAAGGAAACATTGTCCCATATGAGATTTAAAAGTAGTAACTACAGTAGCTTGGATTTCATCTATTCTTAAATTAAGAAAACTGTGACTTTGCTATAGATAAGACACCTTTAAAATATTGCCTCACTGCTATTTTCATGGCTAAATGAATGTTCAGGTTAAAGGACAGGATATAGCAGCTGTTATCATTTGTTTCACAATTATCTCACAGAAAACTGCTCATACAATATTAGCACCTACATGGTAGTGCTTCTTTGACATTTGAAGACTTAAGTCCTTTCAAATGTCTTTAAAAGCTTCACATAACCAGCAAAACCTTCTTAGTACATGTATTCTTAAAAACATTGGGACTATTCTTTTCCTTCTGGTGGTAGACCATTCCTCTGTTTTCTCTTGTTAAAATAGAAATGGACAAAGAACAGTGGTGGGTTTTACAATTTTCACTCTGAAACCAAAGTGGGAATAGCAGTAATATTTTATAAATTAAAAAAAGAGTATTTTAGGCTCCTGTCTAAGTCCTCACTTAGATTTTTTTAATCAGTCACCTGAAAGTTACTCATTACCTTAGAAAATGTTTAGTGTGCAGACCAAAATCAAGAGTCCAAGGTCAAACATCAGAGCAGATGACAATGAGTGGGATTAGTTCCTCTTCCCCTCACTCTTCCAGAGTCAGGAAAACGAAGGAGGTGGACAGCCATGGTAGTCAGTAACACGAATGCACTATCAGCATTCAAAAATCTCAGGTTAAAAAGAGCACTTCGTCTCCCGTCCTCGGTATCTGGACCAAAGCCACTTACCCATGCCTGTGCCGTGGCCAGTACCTTTTCTCAGCTGTTCTCTTTCACAGACACACAACAAACTCTATACCATTGCTACTCTAGAAGTATTTTCAGCCTCAGGACTATTATTAGAAAGAAGAGTACTAGTGAGCTTATTTACTTGTTATTTTTAATTACTATTTAACTCAGAGAGGTTAATACTTTAGTTACACATTTCTGTCTGTTGCTAGATGATCACATTTGGCTATATTGTCATCCCCCCACCCCCGCCCCGATCCTCAGGACAGACATCCCATGGATGGCTGAAACCTCAGATAGTATCTAACCCTATATATACTATGTTATCTCTTATATATACCTATGATAAAGTTAAATTTATAAATTAGGCACAGTTGGAAGATCTAACAACAATAATACAATAGAACAGTTATAACATTATGCTGCAATAAAAGTTATGTTATAAATGTAGTCTTTCTGTCCCTCTTGAAATACCTTACTGTACTATTTCCCCCCTTCTTGTGCTTGTGACAAAGAAGAGACAAAGTGAGATGGCAGAAATTTCATCATGGCGTGTAACTTAAAACTTATGCATTGCTTATTTGTGCAAAGTCTCATTGGACATTTAAAAACATTGATTATTATTTTTTCTGGATGGACCCATCATAAACTACCTTTGAATATATTTTTTTTCTTCTGCAGTTTTTGGCCGGGGCCAGGTTTGAACCCGCCACTTTGGGTATGTGGGGCCCGCGCCCTACTCCTTTGAGCCAAAGATGTGCTCTACCTTTGAATATTTTTTTACCAGGTTGACCACAGGTAACTAAAACTGTGGACAGCAAAACTGCAGTTAAGGAGAGCCAATTGCAATACAGCCTTATCGAACTTAGATTATACAGTTCTGTGGGAGTCGGTCTTTTACAACTTCTTTCTAGTTTGTGACTTTGGATATCTTCATGAGGCTTACTCACCTTCATTCAATGATAAAATTTTTATTTTAAGCTCATAACAATATTTTTGTGCTCTAGCATAGCTAAGAAAAACAAATTTAGGAGTCTAGGAATGAACTAGTCTATTTAGACACTGGTCAAAAAAGTAAGATGTATCTTGAAGAACAGGTTGCAATTAATAGACAAATGGCTCCTGATATACCTCTAGGGCCCTAGCTAACATCTTCATTTCTCCATTATGGTAAAAAATCAAGAATTGATCATATTCACTTAAATTAATATATTAGCATTATTGAAAATCACCATGGCAAAGGCCTTTAAAATAGAGATAAGCATTAGCCAGGATAGAATAACATTTTGCTATTATCTGTTTTTAAGAGACCATAGGCAAAGGGATGTTTTGTTTGTCCAGGTAAAGTGTGTATTCTCACTCCCTATTAGCTTACCTACCTTTTGCCTCTCAAACCTCAGTTAAAAAAGGGAATCTCTCTGAGTTTCATTTTATTGCCAGGTGACAGACAATAGAGTTTATATGATGAGAAGAGAGGTTAGAAAGAAAAAACCAAGAAGAGCAAGTTTAGCTCGCTGTGGCACTGAGGCTGGCACCTGGATGCTGACCTTTGGATTTATTGCAAGGGATTATAATTTGCTCTTCAATCATAAAAGGCTACACTAAAAGAATAAAAGCCCCTTTAATTTATTTCTAAAAACATATTATTTGAAACCAGATCTGTGTGGGCTTTGTATTTGGTGAAAAAGAATTACGAGTTTTAAGTTAGCTGAGATATCATTTATGAAAGAGCTTAATAGGCCTGACACATAACAGGCACACTATAGAAGTTATAACTCTTCCATTATTCCTATTCTATTTATTTTCCAATGGCCAAATTAAGTACCTTATGATAAAGATTATGATAATAATAATAAAGATAATAAAAACCAATATCTAATTGAATATTTCCTATTCTTATCGATCTACATATATCAACAACTAATTGATTGTCACTACCATCTGAGATAAGTACTACTGTTATCCCCATCTTAAAGATAAAGGAATTGATACACAAGAATTTAAGGATCTTGCTTATATGACTAGTAAGTGGCAGAGCTAACATTCAAATCCAGGCAGTCTGGCTCTAGATACATTTGCTGTACTGAAAGTGTTTAACCCACTGCCCAGCACTGAGTGATTATTATTATTATTGCTTTTAATATTGCTGGATTTAAGAAAAATGAATAGAAAGCCCAGACTCTGGGGAACTGAGCAATAAACTAAACATACAAAGTCACTGTTCTCATAGAGCATAGAGGTTAGTAAAAGAGATGAATATTTTTCAGAGAATTGTACCTCTATAATAGAAATGGATTATTCAGTGCAGAAAAATATTTATAACTAGTCTCACTTCAGATTACCGGGTCTTTAAGTTTCCTTACTAGATGATTAGGTCATATGCTTCTATTTCTTCTATTGTGTATTCACCTAAACATTGCTGCTTGGTTAAAGTTTTAGAAACTCTCCCTTATCAGGTTATTGCCCTGTTCAAAAACCTCTGATGGCTTCCAGTTTTCTGGAGCCTGAGTAGCCACTGTGGGTGGTACATGCCAACAAATTCTCCTCCCTCATTTATGGGAGACATCAGTAATCCATCATGGCAAATTTTTTCCCATTTGTTTGTGGGCTTAGAATCTTACTAATAAATCAAGAGTGGCCCTGAATTGAAATCTTTTTGTCATCCTTGACCTAGTTTGTTGGATAAAGCATAAATTTGAACTTAGACAGACTTAGGTTTGAATTTCAGCTACCTGCCACTTACTGGTAGTGAGATCCTGGGTAAGTTATTTCACCTACAGGAGCTTCATTTTCCTTATGCATAAAAAAGGAGATAATAGGAGCTACCCAACAGAGTTTTTAGGTAATGCAGGTAAACCATTTAGCAGAGTGCTTTGTACACATGGCTTAGTAAAATGTAGTTATTTTTATTTCCATTGCCCTCATGCTTACCATTGCTATCAGTAAGGAGCCTCTATCCTCTAGCTCTAATTTTCAAATTTATCTCCCATATTCTCTCATAAAGGAACTCTCTACTTGAACCAGAATTGGGTTAACTCAGTATCTCCTAACATGCACATACCATGTTTTCTTTCTCTGTGTATAAAGGTCTACCTTATTCTTAAAGGTCCTTCTTAAGTGCTTGTCATTAATGAAACTTTTAATGCTGTGTCATTAGAAACTTTTAGTGCTGTGTCACTAATGAAACTTCCCTCACCCTTCAGCCACAGTTGCACTGCTCTCCATGAAACTCTAAAATTACACTTGCCATTTCTGCCACTTTACCATACACACTATCTGGCAACATCCTCTTATACTGATGTTTAATTTTATGTTACAACTTTACATGTGTATTTATCTTGTTTTCCTTTCTCAACTCTCAGTTCTTTAAAGGCTGAGACTATATAAGACTCGCACACTCAAAAGAACATTCTGTGAAATGATTGCACATTTTTATCAATTAATGAAATTTAAAAATACACGCACATGTTGTAGTAACTTAAAATTTAGTCATTAGGAAGATAAAAATAATTTTTAATTCTTTATATTATATTGCAGAACTCAATGTTATAAAAATATCTGTTTTTTTACATTGAATTTGAAAACTGGAATGCTCTACCCTTGTCAGTTGGTCACAGCTAAATGCAATTTTTTGAAATATTCATACCTATATAATATTTGACCCTAGGTAGTACAGATGTTAA
Organism: Loris lydekkerianus; assembly: GCA_963574355.1. NCBI lineage: Eukaryota > Metazoa > Chordata > Mammalia > Primates > Lorisidae > Loris > Loris lydekkerianus. Next base: position 29,150 of record CAUYPK010038198.1, read on the forward strand.
TGAAGACTCTACCTCACCAAATAATTACAAAGATTTTTATTCTTTATTTATATTTTTTAAACGAGTACAATTTTCTTTAGCATGGATAAAATCACCATTCTGGAGATGAGAAGAAGTCTCAAATACTTTACATTCCTCTTTGACCTATAAAACATGATATATGCTATCTGTATCAGGTTTGAATAAAAATTAGGATCCAGAGACCCTATAATCATGTGTAACTTAGTCCAATGGCACCCAAACACCATTCCACAGATGATGATGGTCTAGGGATGAAATTTCACTGCTTTCTGGCAAAATGGAAAAAATTAGGGCCAGAAAGCAGTGGTGAACCAAGGGTTGGGCAGGAGTGGCCCATGTTGGAAATAAGGAGCAGCATTTTCTCACTCATATTGTTTGGAATTGCCTGGGCATAGTGATAGTAAAAAGCAAGCAAAATCTTAGTGGATTCTATTATTATTTTAAAACTATCCACAAAAAATACAATTCTATTTTGTCCCTACCTGAAGCAGATTTCTTCCACCAATGTGTCTTTGCCAAGGTATACAAATTTAGTGAGCACTGGGTCAGGCTGAAATTATTCAATTGAAACAACAGTCTATTATTCTATGATTAAATGTCATTGGTGAATTAATGTCCTTTTAAAACAAAATGATAGGGGGGAGAAGCAAGATGGCGGCCAAGTAACAGCTTCCTAGCAACTGGGCAGGGTGAGACTGGGGAGAGAAGACTCCAGGCTTCTCTGGCTGGTGGGATATGCCCAGAAACATCCCTTTGGGGACACAGGGAATCAGTGAGAGACTTCTGGACCCCACGAGGAGGACAAAAGCAGTGGAGAACTGGCAAGTGGTTGCATGTGTTCATTTGGTCTAATCCCCATGGGCAGCTGTAAATACAGCAGTAGGGAGATTGTAAACTGAAAAGGCCTTACCTGTGAGCTGTTTTGATGTTTTTGGACTTGGCACTCCATTGAACTACTTTGGGAGAACTTGGGCAGGAGTGTGGAGGACTTTAAGCATTGTCTAGGGCCCCAGACTGAGCCGCTGAGCTGGACAGAGCTAATAGTGTTCAACTGTGGGCTACACAGAGCCATTGTGGGAGAACTGCCCTGGCAAGCTCCACCCTCGGGGTTGCAGAGCAAGGATTGGGCAGGAGACCTTGGGTGAGTAATCTAGTGACTGAGCAGCCTAAAGGCAGGGACTGAGATGCTTTACAGCCTTGGTCCTCAGGGGCCTAGAGTGAGACTGGTTTTGTCACACTGGGTAAGTGGATAACCACTTTAGTAGTGATCACAGCGACAAGTGCTTTCCTGGGAAAGCTTCTGCCTAGCCAAGGTTAGCAATTTGAAGTGCCTTTTAAGCAGGCTGAGGAGAGATTTAGGCTCTCCACCCTGCAGGGTTTGAGAAATTAGCAGAGGCCTCCAGTCTCCATCTTGTATAGCTATATCAGCATTGTGATTAACAACTCATACCCCAGAAGATCACCTGTTGCCCAGACAATATTCAGCAAGATATATATACTGCTTTATTCCTTTCTATTTATTTATTTTTTTAATTTCAACATTTTCCCTCCAGATTTTTCTTTTGTTTTTCCTTTCTTTCCTTTCTTCATTTTTCTAGTTTAAACATTATTTTCCATTGTTGCCTTCTTTAACAATTAGAACTTCATTTTTGCTAGTGTTTCTACCCCTATTATCTGGGTTTTCCCCCAATTTTATCCCGTAAAATGTTCTGTTTGCTTGTTTTGGTTTGATTTATAGCATTTTTGTTTTTCCTCTCTACTTGGTGGAGGAGGTAGGGAACTGTGTCCAAACAGGCTAGCAAAGAGCTTCTGACCTCAAGGGAACCACCCAACCAAGCACCCCCAGAGGTGGGGGTTTTTAAGGTTGGGTCAAAGTACCCTACTATGGACTCGGATTAAAGATGGCAGCTGAGTAACAGCTTCCCTGTAACTGGGCCTGGCGAATCTGGGGAGACAAGACTCCAGACATCTCTGGCCGGTGGGACCTGCCTATGATCATCCCTTTGAGGACACAGAGAGCCAGCAAGGGACTTCTGGACCCCAGGAGG
>CAUYPK010038200.1:0-17864 GCA_963574355.1 Loris lydekkerianus
TAGTTTACAGTTTTTCTTTAGCAATAAATATTGAAAAGCATTTAACCTACTGATTCCCGAATTATTGTAATTGTTTTGGGTATATATTTTTATTTTTGAAATTTACCAGTGGCTGCTGCATTTTTCACCTCAGCTTATACTCGAGTCACTAAGTTTTCCCAGTTTTTAGGGTAAAATTAAGGGGGTCAGCTTATACTCGGGTCGACTTATACTCGAGTATATAAGTATATTTAAGTTGTCAATAACACACATTGAGGGAAACTCTAATTGTATCCATCCTGTGATCTTTGTGTTCATAACTTTCATTGTTAATAATATAGTGTGCTGACTTGTAAAACTATGGTTTAGTCTGGTTCTGAAGGATTCATTACTACTCCAATTGAACATATTTAGGAGACTCATGTAGAGGCTGAAATTGCTGCAAAAGATAGTCTCAGCATGGCCTTGGCATCTCATTCATTTTCACAGTTCTCCTCTTAGCTATTAAAATTAAAAATCTTTCGGGGCGGTGCTTGTGGCTCAGTGAGTAGGGCGCCAGCCCCATATACACGAGGGTCGCGCGTTTGAACCTGGCCCTGGCCAAACTGTAGCAACAAAAAAAATAACTGGGCTTTGTGGCGGGCACTTAGCTGGACGTTGCTGTGAGCTGTGAAGCCACAGAACTCTATTGAGGGTAATAAAGTGAGACTCTGTCTCTAAAAAAAGAAAAAAATTGAAAGTCTTTTTTCTATTTCTATTGTCTTTTTTTATTCTTTACATGATAAGTAGTTTTATTTCGCTAAAAAAAAATTCTTTCATAATGGCATTTCACAGTACTCCTTCTCAATAAAATGAGAACCCTTTCCAACTGGATAGAACCTTTTATTAATATGTGGTATATTGGCCATAGAACATTGTTTTCTGACTGGACAACCTGTGGAATAAAACTATATACCATAATATTAAAGCATACATTTTTTTTTGAAATTGTTGAAGAAATAGATATTCATTCTTTTATAATACTCCACGGTAGTGGAAAATCCAGAAAATTAGGGAGCATTAAAAAAAAAATCTCTAGTTTATCTGCCACTGCCACCCAAAGAAGGCCACTAATAGCATTTAGATCTCCCAAAGATTTTTTTCCCCCTCTTTTTGATCACTGGGATCATCACTGTGTGAATCTTCCGAGGTCGAAATCTGGGGCTCATGTGTGATTAGTTACATTTAGAAGTCCTGTTATTTCTGTATCTGCTCTGGTTCTTGAATATGTCTAGCTCCTCAGCTTATGACTCGTTCATTTTCACAGCTCTCCACTTTAGATAATAAGTCATCTTCTCCACCTGGTCATAAAAACATTTCATCTGAGTGCTTTAAACAGAGAATGTGTGCAACTTATTAAGCTTGGGAAGCATTTTACGTATGATAGCCTAATCTATACCAACCTCTCACTAGGCACCTTATATATAACTTATATAAGATTGATTATCCCCTAAAGGGAACATATATTTCTAAATATCAGTGACCCTGCTTTATGCTTTTTATCCTGCTCAGAAATCTTTTTTCAAGAAGAAAAAAAAAAATTAGATATGGGGTCTATGTTGCTCAGGCTCCTCTTGAACGCCTCAGCTCAGGTGATCCTCTCACCTCAGCCTCCTGAGTAGCTGGAATTCCAGGTGTATACCATCATACCCATCCCTTTTTATTATACTTTACTTCCCAGAAAAATGCTCCTTAACTTGCAAAACAATTTAGATGTCATCTTTCCTGAGGAAGCATTCTTACATAGCTTCAGTTAAAATTGCTTAATCTGGTATTTTAGGGGAAACTAATTGTATTGCTTTATAGAATTTGCCATATTGTGTTTTACATTGTTTACATACCTGCTTTCCTAGTTAGGTCAGGTAGGAACAGGTAACCTGTGACCTGGAATCACGAGATGGTTTCAACTATCAGGTAATTCTAGGGAATCAAATTTTCTCTTTCGCCTTTGACTTTTCTATTACTTAGTTATTATTCTGCCCTTATAATTCTTCTACTTACAATAGTCTAATTGATTCTCTGTATATATCTGTGCTTTATTCCAAAGATATCCAGAAGATTTTAAATACGTTTTACGGGAAGGGAGGACAAGAATAATTTTTAGGGGAAGAGGTCTAGGACTCCCAAAACTACTTTTTTTGGGTGCTACTTTCACTGGTATCTGTGTTCAAAATTTCAGTTTTGGGTGTTTTTTTTTTTGTTGTTGTTTTTTGTTTTTTGTTTCTTCAGACAGAATCTTACTCTGTTGCCCTGTCTAGAGCTCTGTGGCATCATAGCCAAACCCTTGGGCTCAAGTGATCCTCTTGCCTCAGTTTCCTGAGTAGATGGAACTACATAAGCCTGGCACAATGGATGGCTGGTTTTTGTATTTTTAGTAGAGATGATGTCTCACTCTTGCTCAGGCTAGTCTCGAACTCCTGAGCTCAAGCAATCCACTGGCCTTGGCCACCCAGAGTGTTAGGATTACAGGTGTGAGCCACCATGCCCAGTGCAAAATTGTCAGTTTTTGAAAGAGGCCTTATTTATGTTGAAATTACTCAGTTTTCAGTTTCAAAAGTTCTCAGTACTTCTTATTGGCCTTTAGGAATATATATAAAGAGAATTCCAAATGTGTTGTCACAATGTTTATTTCAGTACATTTCAACAAGGTAATACAACTTAGAATTAGTGAGGATGACAAGAAACTGAGGTTAATTAAGAAATATGAAAAAAGAAAAAAGGATTAGGTATCATAGCTTTGGAAGTTGCTAGATTACTGATTCATTATTCTGAGAATTTATAAAGGAAAAGAATCAAACACCCTGTTTTTACTGGTTAAACTCTGTTTCAGGTTAACCAAATAATTTAATTAGGGAAGGTTTTTTGAAGAAGAATTTCAGTTAACCAATACAGATAGAATGATAGCCTTAGCACAGTGGTTCTCAACCTTCCTAATGCCGCGGCCCTTTTAATACAGTTCCTGTGGGTTTCCACCCACACGTTGAGAACTGCTGCCTTATGGTTCATCTATGGTCAACCCCTAGGAAAATAATGGAAAATGGTCATTAGGTAAATTAAGCTGGTTATACTTAAAGAAAATAGTCAAACTGAACATCAGTGTAAGTGGGACAACCAGACCTTGGGTGTGTCCTGATGTAATGGATTAGGAAAGTATATGTATCACCTATATTCTTGCCAAAAAATTAAAACTGAATGATGTGTCTAGATCTTACTACTATTTTACAGGAAATATGAGGAATAGATGAATAAGTTCACAGCATGAGGAAATAGTCAACTAAATTTAGGATGTGAGAAATTCTATAGGACAAATAACTTGGTATAGCTTAAACAAGATGTACAGAGATGTATTAGCCACATACCAGGCTTGGTTCTTATTTTGTTCCTGGTTTAGATAAACTAATGGTAAAAGTTTCATTTTTAAGGTAATTAAGAAAATTAGAAAATGGACTACATCTTAGATGATACTGAGGAATTTTTGCTAATTTAATTTTTTTTTTTTTTTTGAGACAGAGTCTCATTATGTTGCCTTTGGTAGAGTGCTGTGGTGTCACAGCTCACAGCAACCTCAAACTTTTGGGCTTAAGCGATTCTCTTGCCTCAGCCTCCCAAGTAGGTGGGATTACAGGCGCCCGCCACAATGCCTGGCTGTTTTTTGTTGTAGTTGTCATTTGGCAGGCCCGGGCTGAATTCAAACCCACCAGCTCTGGTAAATGTGGCTGGTGTCTTAGTTGCTGAGCTACAGGCTGGAGTGCAGTGGTGTTACACGCATCATAGTTCCCAGCAGCCTCCAACTACTGAGCTGAAGTGATCTTCCGACCTCAGCTTCCTGAGTAGCTGGAATTACAGATGTATGCCACTATGCCCATCTACTATTAAAACTTTTTTGGTAGTGATGGGGTCTCCCTATGTTGCCCAGATTGGTCTTGAACTCATGGACCCAAGCAATCCTGCCACCTTGGCATCCCAGAGTGGTGAGCTTACAGGCCATTATTGCTAATTTTGTGAGATATGGTAATGTCATTATAGGATAGTTGTTAACTGATAACAGTACATTCTTTACTATTTATGAGTGAAATGATTTGATACTTTGGCGACGCCTATAGCTCAGCAAGTATATTCAGGCCCACATATATTCAGGTAGGTAGGTTCGAACCCGGCCCCGGACTACTAAAACAACAATGACAACTGCAACAAAAAATATAACCAGGCATTGTGGTGGGCGCCTATAGTCCCAGCTATTTGGGAGTCTGAGGCAAGAGAATCGCTTAAGCCCAAGAGTTTGAGGTTGCTGTGAGCTGTGATGCTATAGCACTCTAGGGAGGGCAAAAAAGTGAAACTCACTTTGTCTCAAAAAAAAAAAAAAGTGATATAAAGCTTTCTAGATTTATGAGAGAAAAGCACAACTCCTGCTAATGTTAAGACCAATAGGAAATTTTCCTTGATAGTGTTTTTGAAGACACTATGTAATGTAGTGTAAAAAGCATTTTTTTTTTCCAGACAGGAGTCTCACTATGTTTTCCTCAGTATAGTGCGGTGGCATCACAGCTCACAGCAACCTCAAACTCTTAGGCTCAAGCAGTTGTCTTGCCTCAGCCTCACAATCAGTTCCAATCTCAGGGACTGAGGCCATCGTCTCAGGCCACAAAAAGAAGGGCGATGACCAGAGCCGGCAAGGTGGGGCTCTTGATGTAGCTTGTAGCTGGGACTACAAGCACCTCCCACAATGCCCGGCTATTTTTTTTGTTGTAGTTGTCATTGTTTGGCTGGTCTGGGCTGGATTTGAACTCACCAGCCCTGGTGTATGTTGCCGGTATCCTAAACACTGAGGTACGGGCGCTGATCCTGTAAAAAGCATTTTAAATCGAGCTATGACAATAAATATATTTTTCATAGCTTTCATTAAAATGTCTCGTGGAATCTTATCTATGATTAATTTCAGTGAAAGCAGCTATAAGGTGAACCAATATTGATATATATCTTAAGAACTTCACCCCCCGCTGTGCGGTTTCCTCAGTAGAATTCATTAGAAATGTTCTCATCTTTGCATCATTACAAATAAACATAATAAGTTCTCATTTATTCATCCTTTCTCTCCTCCCAAGTTCTGTTATGCCTTATTCCTCCAACCCTCTGTTGCAAATTACTTAATATAATACATGAAGGAGAAAAATTTTCTTACAGCTATTCCTGTTGGCCAAGATTTTGTTGAATTTTGTTTTCTACGGCTTCCACCTTAAAAACAAGTCTTTTTTACAATATAAAAATATTGTATTAAAATAGACAGTTAAAATTACCATAATCATCTATTCTTTTAGAGATTCTGATATTAGTTCCTTCCATTTCTCTCTAACGAATCTAAATTTTAGGCTTGGCGCCTGTGGCTCAAGCGGCTAAGGCACCAGCCACATAAACCAGAGCTGGCGTATGGAATCCAGACAGACAATAATCGCATTGCTAAAGCCTGTGGGGCCCTGATAGTCAGCCGACTGGACTCGAACCTGCCAGCCTTGGTGCAGGTCGCCAGCACCCTACTCACTGAGCTATAGGTACTGAGCCAAAGACTACATATTTTGATGTTATTGGGTAGGGTGTCATATAATTGTGACTTAGGTCAAGCTGATCCACAGTATTCTAGTTTCCTGTGTTTTTATTCATTTCCTGTGTCTTGTCATAAAAATTACTAATAAATGAGTACTAATTTCTGTATAGCAGTATGTTTGTGGATTTGTTCATTTCTTCTATTTTTCCTGTTATTTTTTGGGTTATGTATGTGGAAGCTCTGTTTATAGGTGCATATACAAATAGTATTTTAATGTGTTATTAGTGAATGGAGCCTGTTATTATCATTTAATGTCCCTCTTTATCTCTTACTCTGAAACATATTATAATTTTCCTTGTGTGAACATTTACTTTTTCTGAGATTACTAGCCATTCTGTTTGTGGTTAGGGTTTTTTTTTTTTTTTTTTTTTTTTTGATACCTAGTCTAACTTTATAACCCTCAGTAGAGTGCTGTAGCATCATAGCTCATAGCAACCTCCAACTCCTGGTTTTAGGCGAGTCTGTTGCCTTAGCCTCCCGAGTAGCTGGGACTACAGGCACCCACGACAACACCTGGCTATTTTTTTTTTTGTTGTTGTTGCAGTTTGGCCTGGGCTGGATTCAAATCTGCCTTCCTCGGTATATGGGGCCGGCACCCCACCCACTAAGCCACAGGCACCACCCTGTGGTTAGGTTTTTGTTTGTCTAGTATATACATGTATGTAATTTCATACTTTTACTTTTAACTTACCTATGTTTTTATATTTAAAGTAGGCTTTTTGGTAGAAAGAATATATTTAGGTATGGCTTATTTTATCCTGGCAATCTGTTTTAGTGGCTGCGTTTGGATCATTCACATTTAAAGCAATTATTGACATGATTGGATTAAAGTCTTGCTGGTTCTTGTTTGTTCCATTAGTTCTTTATTTCTTTTTTTTTTCTACCTTTTGTTGGGTTAGTTGAGTATGTTTTATGATTCCATTTTATCTTCCCTGTTGACTTAGTATTTATAACTCTTCTTTCATTTCTTTTTGTTTGGTTCCTTAACTAGTTGTAATATACATTTTAATTAATCACAATGCACCTTCAAATAATATATCACTTCTTGTTAGTGTAAGAGGCTTAGTACCATATGCTTCTAATTTTTCCTTGTTATGTTTTATGCTGTTGTGTCATACATTTCACTATAACCCTACAATGCATTGCTATAATTTTTACGTGAGACAGTTATCTTTTGTACTGAATGTGAATAAAGTTACTTTTCTTGAGTTTTATTTTAACCATTTCTGGAAATCTTTGCTTCTTTATGTATATCCACATTTCTCCCTTGTGTCATATTTTTTCTTAATTCTGCTGGCAATGGCTTTGCCTTTCTTTGCCTGAAAAAATCTTTTGTTATTATTTTGACTCTTTTTTTTTTTTCTTGAGACAGAGACTCACTTTCTCGGCTTGGGTAGAGTGCGGTCGTGTCATAGCTCACAATAACCTCAAATCTTGGGCTCAAGTGATTTCTTTTGCCTCAGCCTCCCAAATAGCTGGGAATACAGGCGCCCGCCACAATTACTGGCTATTTTTTTTTAGAGACGAGGTCTTGCTCTGGCTCAGGGCAGTCTCAGAACTGGTGAGCTCGAGGTAGTCTATCCATCTCGGTCTTTCAGAGTGCTAGGATTACAGTCATGAGCCTCCTTGCCTAGCCATATTTTGTTTTTTTGGGTAGAGAATTCTCAGTTCACTTGATTTTTTTTCTAGCACTTTAAAGATGCCACTCTTTTCTTCTTTTGTGCTTATTTTCTGACAAGAAGTAGTCTGTTACAATTTTTATCTTTGAGATTTTAAAACATCTTTTTGTCTTATAAATTTGAAGGTAACTTACCTAATTTCTTAGGCAGTATTTATCCTGTTTTGGCTTCCCTGAATTTTTTGAATCTGTGATTTGATGTCTAAATAATTTGTGAAAAAAATACTGGGCATTATCTCTTCAAATAGTTTATCTTTTATCTTCTATTTTAAAAATGAGATCCTTATTAGATAGATTAGATTGTTTACTATGTTCCATATACTTTATATTTTTTCCCACTCTTTTTTTTTCCCTGTTTAATTTTAGATTTGGTAATTTCTTTTGACTTATCTTCAAGATTACTCGTTTTTGTTTTTTCTTTTAGAGTGTCTGATTTATTTAAACTGGCTGTCAGAGATACCCCCATGGAGCAGGAAGTAAGCAACTGGAGCTGTGGGGCCAAGCAGGGCATGGATGTCCTGCTATCAAGAGAATAAAGAGAGGTCAGCCGAGTAGCAGGAGGAGCATGAGGGTCAGGCTGAGCAGGGAAGCCCAGACTCCATGGAGGCCAGCCCCTCTCATGTCCTCAGCATAGAACCTCAGCAACTTTCATGAGGGTTGCCCTGGTTTGGGTCAAACCACATCTGGACGCAAGGCCGCTCCCTCATCGTAAGAGTGACTCCAGATTTCATTGCACAGAGCACCAGGTGTAGGGAAGCAGAAATGGAAGGGGAGGCAGGCAGTTTTCACTGGACAATGCTTACGCACAAGTTCCAGCCCTTGTGCCGGTTGCTCTTGCAAGTGTAGGAGGTTCGGCAATCTTCCCACCAGTGCTCACAGTCCTTTTTTCACAGGGACACATTCAGGACCCGCTCTTTTCGCCAGCTCTGGTCCACCTGCTGGATCCCGGGCCCCAAGTTAGGAGAGCACTCATAAAAGCAGATGTCCTGGATGAAATGATGTTTGCAGATGGGCTCTATCACTCCATAGTGGTCCCAGTTGAAATTATACAAGTAGGAATTAACCTTGTGGGCTTCCTGGCTGGTGATGGTAGAGCAACAGGTAATTTTCTAGGGACTGCACTGATCATGCAAGTTGTCCTCAGGCCCTGGCTTTTCCTTGTGGTGCTCGGCATCTGTACAGACATTGAGAAACTTAAGTCTTGGCTCAAATAGTCCTGTGCCAGGCCCCTGCTACCGCAGCCATCCCCACTAGAAGGAGCAGCAGCTGTATTGTCATCTGCTAGGTCATGGCTGTTCTTGAAGGTAGAGCTATGGTTAGTGGCCTTCAAGATTATTCTTATGGTAGCTGTGTCAAGTGTGCCGTCAAAGGCTTTTATCTTTTTTATTGCATTTCTTATATTTAGCATTTATTTGATTCTTGTAGTTTCTGTCTCTTTTATATTTGGCATCTGATATGCAGTGTTTACCTGCTCCATTTGAGCCTATATTATTCATAATTATTTAATACACCTTGGCTCATAGTTCCAACATTTGAGTTATCTCTGAGTCTGTTTCTGTTGATTAGTTTCTCTCCTGACAGTCATTTGTTTGTTCTTGAGTTTTTGCACAAGAAAATTTTACAATTTTTGATTGAATGCTAGTCATTGTTTGTAGGCTAGTAGAGATTGAGTAAATAGTATTTTTCCCAAGAAATGAGATTGATTCTCGTTCTGGTGAGTCATTAACTTGGGAGGCTCAGTCAGTCATGCCTATAGTAGATGAGAATTTATTTTTGTATTATCTTCAGTGCATCATCAACTTTATTTTTTCCCATTTTAGCAGTTTTCAATGAAAACAAGATTATTTTATTCCTGCATTTTCTCAATTGTTTCTTCTTTGTGCTTTCCTTTTTCCTTTCCTACTTGGCGAGATTTGGCTTTCCATTCAAGGATATTTTTGCAGTCTTTCACCAGTTTAAGACTAGTAATAAGTGTGCTGGGGTGAATGCCCACATGGACAGTTGTGCCGTTAGGTTTTCCCCTCTGCACCCACTTAATGTAGATGACGAATTTCTTCCTGTAAACCTGGACTACTTTGCCAATTTGCTGACCTTTATATATAAGTTCAGACAACCCGAACTTCATCATCCTTTTGGATGGGTATGGATTGAACATTGTACTTCTATCTCAACTCTTTGGAAAAAGGGGAAGACAGAATGTTTCTGCAAATGTAGGAAAGTGCATTGAAATGTCTTTTGAGATTCTTGCTTTGGTCAGAAGTCAAAAGGGATTGAACTTCATTTTGGCCACTGCCTCTTCAGCGATGGCTACAAAAGGAAAGGGCATCATCAACTTTAAATCCTTCTGTCATCACCTGGTATGTGAGGTAGGGGTAGATATGCTTGTTTTTTGTTTGTTTGTTTGTTTGTTTGTTTGTTTTGGAGAGGAGTCTCACTTTCTTGCCCCTGGTTAGTTACTGTGGTGTCATAGTTCACAGCAACCTCAAACTCTTGGGTGTAGGCAATTCTCTTGCCTCAGCCTCCCAAGTAGCTGGGACTACAGGCACCTGCCTCAATGCCTAGCTATTTTATTTATTTATTTATTTTAGAGAACAGGGTCTTGCTCTTGCTCAGGCTTGTCTCCAACTCCTGAGCTCAAGTGATCCACCCACCTCAACCTCCCAGAGTACTGGGATTACAGGTTTGAGCCATTGCTCCAGGCCAGATTTGCCTGTTTTGACTGGATATTTTTACTCCACTTTTACCTTTGAGCCTCATCTGTATACCTGGTTCTTCAGAGGTCTCTCTCCACTCTTTTGTTACTTCACTACTAGTAGAATGCTATTATTTATTACTGGGGGCTGGTTTGCCTTAAGGTGGTGGGTGTGGGGCTTTCTCTTTTATCAGACCAGTGTTAGTCTTATGCAGGCTCCATTTTCCTATTTCCAGTGATTCCATTTCCCCCTTCCCAGTAGTATACTTCTTTTATTTTCTGTTCAGGATAGTTTCCTATCCCTCCTTTATGGTAGATGTTATCTTCTAATTTTAAGGAATTTATAAGTGTTTTCACATCCAGTGTTAAAACTAATAACTTTGGGAGCCATTTTTGACAAGTACACGAACTCTGTAAGATAGAATTAATTATTTTCATGGAATTGGATCTTTCTTACTAAGTAATGATGTAGTTTTCAGTGGGGAAAATGAAGACCAAAATGAAGGCTATTTCAATACTCTTTAAGAAGTATGTCTTGAGCAAAGAAAAAAAAAAAAGCACAAAAGTGTAAAATGGGGATATTCTCAGTTACTAAGTTATCCAGGCTTTATAAATACCCTAAACACTGAGCTACGGGTGCCAGCTTATATGTTTATATTCTTAACCTATTCACTGAGGATGATTTCCAAAGAGTGGAATTTCTGAGTCAAATGGTATGATTTGTTTAAGCCTATTACCAGTAAAGATGGTCAGATTGCTTCCCAGAAGCGTTTTAGGAAATTACATTAGCACTATAATAAGGTGTATATTTATTTTATTATATCTTTGTCATACTTGGTGTTTTTTCTTTTTTTTTTTTAATCTTTGTTAATTTAATAGAAATTATTATATCTCTCTTTTGTATTTTTTTCTAATTAAGAAGAGATACCTTAACAGATTTAAATTCTTGTGGTGGTTCATGCCTGTAATCCTAGCAATGGGGAGGTTGAGGTGAGTGGATTGCCTGAGCTCACGGGTTGGAGACCAGCCTGAGCCAGAGCGAGACCTTGTCTCAAAAAAATAGCCGGGAGTTGTGACAAGTGCCTGTAGTCCCAGCTACTCAGGAGGCTCAAGAGTCGCTTGAGCCCAAGAGTTTGAGGTTGCTATGAGCTAGTACGCCATGGCCTTCTACCGTGGGTGACCAGGTGAGACTCTGTCTCAAACAAACAAACAACAACAACAACAACAACAAAAAACAGTTTTAAATTCTTGGTAAAAAGAATTTGAATTTTAAAATTACTAGAAGATAATACCAAAGACTACCTATAGAGTATTTTCTAAGTATAACTTAAGGCTTCATCATAATGATATTAGCAAATTTGATTGTATGGTATTTTAAAACTTGTTAATTTAAAAAAAATTAGTTGCAAGTGGGGGAAAGGAGTATTTAGACATAAAAACAAATGAAACAGTTGATTTTAATGTAATTTTATAGTTTGAATAGTCAAAAAAGATTTTTAGTTATTATAGCCAAAAATATATAAAAGCTTATTTGTAATACTGAGAGCATTACAAATATTTTCTATTTCAAGTTAGTTCTGATAGGTATTTATTTATTTTAAACACTTTTCCTTTTTACTCTTTTTTTGGAGACATGGTCATTTAGTTGCCTTGAATACCATGGTGTCAGAGCTCACAGCAACATCAAACTCCTGGGCTCAAGGGATCCTTTTTTGCTTCAGCCTCCCACTACCTGGGATAACAGGTGCCCACCACAACCCCTGGCTATTTTTTTAGAGTTGGGTCCTCACTCTTGCTCAGGCTGGTCTAGAACTCCTGAGCTCAAGCAATCCACCCACCTTGGCCTCCCCAGAGTGCTAGGATTATAGGCATAAGCCACTGTAGCTGGCACGTTTCTCCTATTTTAAAGTAGGAAGCAGCAGCAAGAATCAACTAAAACACAGAGATACTCATGCATGTGCACGGTCTATTTGTTTTAAAAGTTTGATGGCAAAACTTTCAGAGCAAAGAAGCATTTGTACATGATGTAAAACTGGTGTTTAATTGGGAAATACTTTGGTTTGTAATATTAATTAGTCTCATTGTGACATTTGGAAAGTAATAAATATTGAAATCTTTCTGCCTAAAGGTATTGGTTTTGCTAAGCAATATTAAAGGATTTTGGGTCCTTGAATGTGACAGTAGATAATACTTTGCTACTTGCTAAATTACTTGGAAGGCTTAGAAGCATACTTACAATCATACTTAAAAATGAAGTCAGCCATACATTTTTGAACAGGTAATTTGCTAAAAGCATACAGTACAGAGTGGTAGAAATAATCTGGACTTCTGTGACTCCTACTCATTCATTATATCACATTATGTGACTGCTCATTTTTAGTTTGCTACATTTGAGATATATACCTTAAAACAGCTATTTGTAAATGACTTTGGAATAGGAATTGATCAGTTTTACATAAGTGGTTGCATATTCTGTTAAAAAAGATGTTGATTGGCATCTGTGTATTTCTTTTGTCTATTTCTTAGCAAAACAAATACTTTTAGGTAGAAAGACTTCAATATTTATTATTTTTCAAATGTCACAATGAGATGATATACTACCATAACTGCATATTTGTCTATTTAATGTTAAATCATACGAAAATGTGCTTGGGAGTGTTGTTTTGAATTCTGTGCTCTCAGAATGTTAATTCGAATTCTAAGTTTGTAGTAACGTCTTTTTTGATGTATCGTTGTTATGTGTCAATTGTGATTTTTAAAGTGAAACTAGGCCTTCTAAATACTGAGCTTCTGTGAGCACAGGCTTTGGAATTGGAACATTAGATTAATAAATAAATAGTCTATAGTAATAAAGCAAATGTAAGTTGGAAGACAATGCTTTCCTTTATATGGAGCAATTTATTTTTAGTATATATTTATGTTCTGTCTTATAAATCTGATTATTTGTAATCATGTGACTTTTTTAGATTGTGTCAAAGAAAGGAATGTCTAAAAATTCCCCATATTTCATTGCTCTCTAGGTCTTGTCTGTTTTTGGTTTTGTTTCTCTGAAACCAGATGCCATTAATTTGAGAAATTTGTCTCAGACGTATGTGTTCGTGATTATAAAGTTCTGTGTTCATGTAAAATCTAGGTTCATCTGTGGTGAACATCAGTGGAATATAATTCACATGCTGAGATTTTGAGTCAGTATTACTGTTTAGTTACTCTGTCTTTCCTTCATTTATAGCTTTTTTTTTTGCAGTTTTTGGCTGGGGCTGAGTTTGAACCCACCACCTCCGGCATATGGGGCCGGTACCCTACTCCTTTGAGCCACAGGTGCCTCCCACCTTCATTTATAGCTTTAATACTAGTTCAGAAACGTTTACTTAATGAACTTTTGTGGACAGAGGACTTTTAGGACTTTTACTCTGTAGCTATTAGTATGTGGCAATAGTGAAAGCTTGTGAGACCATTTAGGAATGTTTGTAAAGTGCAAACTTGCACCTGGCATATTTTAATGGTAGTTAATAGTTTAAGCATTTATGAAAGGAGTGATGAACAGAGAAAAAGTGCTCTGAACAGAGAAAAGGACTCCCTGGGAAGACTCTTGCTATGTGCTTACTGGGAGCTTTCCATTTTTCTCTTAGCACATAAGGAGTTTTTCAGTGCTTTATGCATTCTCTCAAAATTTTTAATTTTTTATCACTAAAAATCAAACTTATTTTTCTTTTAATAGAGGAGAAGATATTGAAAAAAAGTGGCAGGTTCCTATAACGCCAGATTTTAAATTGGAAACAAAGTAACAGATATAGAAAACATACAATTAGAAGGCCCAGTAGAGATTGCTTCTTTCCTTCTTCCTTCATTTCATCTTTCCTATCTTTTTTTCTTCCTTCTCTTACTCCCTCCTCCCACATAGTATCGATAAGATAGTCAGAAAGTTTGTTTTTATGTTGACTTCTTCAAGGACATTATTTGAGACACTAGAAGACCAAAAATTGACCAGTGTTTTGGATGTACACTCAAAGGATCACTTGGGGATATTTTGGGATTTGTGTTAAGCTGGTAATTTGGTAACTAAATTAATAAATGGTTTTCTTGTGACCCGTAACTCTTCCTTCCTATCTTTTCTTTAGAAATTTCCCCAGGAACATTACTTTCTGATGAGGCACATTTTTGAAGGTTTAACATTTTACCTTCATGGTGAAATGAAATAATATGTACGTAAGACATTATTATGAAGGTGATAAATAGGAAGAATAGGTACTCTTACTTGTGACTCTTGCAGGGGTCCTCAAACTTTTTAAACAGGGGGCCAGTTAACTGTCCCTCAGAGTGTTGGAGGGCTGGAGTATAGTTTAAAAAAATAAACTATGAACAAATTCCTATGCACACTGCACATACCTTACTTTGAAGTAAAAAAACAAAACAATCACACCACCGCATGCGGGCCGTAGTTTGAAGACCCCTGATAGAGATTCTAAGTTCCTCGTAGTTGTTAGATTTGGGAAAAGGTACATTGTGCTGTTCATTAGTTCATTTAATTATTATCTTTTCTTAGCAAGACCTAGTAATTGCTAAGGGTATCGTTATAAGCAAGATAAAGATACACTGTCCTGCCTCATGGAGCTTACATTCTACCAAGAGAGACAAATATTAAATGATCAATTACACAATGAATAGTATAGATACGGTTGTAGTAAGATAAATAGGGTGTTTGGAAAGTCTTTAATTGGAGAATCTGACTCAGTCTGGGAATCAGGAATGGTTTCCGTGAGGAATAGATGTTGGAGATACTTTATCTTTTTTTTTTTTTTTTTTTGAGACAGAGTCTCACTATGTCACCCTGGGTAGAGTGCCCTGGTGTCTCAGCTCATAGAAACCTCAAACTCTTGGGCTTAAGCAATTCTCTTTCCTCTGCCTCCCAGGTAGCTGGGACTACAGGTGCCCGCCATAACGCCTGGCTCTTTTTAGAGATGATGTCTCGCTCTGACTCAGGCTGGTCTCAAACCTTTGAGCTCAGACAATCTACCCGCCTCAGCCTCCCTAGTGCTGAGATTAAAGGTATGATCCACTGCTCCTGGCCTGCAGTTATCTTACCATTATGGTAAATGTGATCGATGAATTCATTTTCAATAAATGTTTAAGCAAATACCTAAAAGCAAATTATTTAATATTTAATAAAAACATAGTGACAAATTTATACTTTTTATTCTTCGTGTTCCATTTGGTTAATTCAATTGAAACTCTCGGTTTCCTTCATTTTACTAATATTGGCTTCTACATTTTCTAGATGTTTTAGATACCTGTATTTGTAGTTCAAGACTCCATAAACTCAACCCAGTCTTTATGTTTGATAATTAATGAAAGTCTCCAAAGTATAGTAGATTTGAAAAGTATTTGTTAAAATGCATTGAATTTGTATGTCATTCTATTGGTAGTGCCTTAAACAAATAAACCAAAGCATTTCTATTGTCTATCTTTCCAGATAGACTGTGAGCTTCTCAAGAACAAAGGCCCTATCTTCAGAACCTTGCAGGATGTGAGACACATAGTAAGTGCTAAGTAAATAATAAGCAAATCAATTATGAATAAACTATAAATCAGGAGGAAGCAACCGGATGACTGAACTTTTTTCTTTTAAGCCATTAAAAATTTTTATTTTTTATTTTTAGTATAATGATTCAGAGAAAGTAGCCTTTGTATCACAAGGCCAGGTTTTGAAAACCACTTTCTTAATGTGTATTCCTACATAAATTATTAACTTCTCTAAGTCTCCTTTTCCTCATCCTTGAAGTGAGATTTCATGTTTATCTGACACATAATAAATGTTCTATAGATGGTAGCTAATGTGTTAACTGTTAATCTGTTTGTGTTTTATCTGTGATTTTTTTTTTTTGAGTAGAGACCCATAATAGCACAAAACATTGGCATATATGAAAGCAGATAATTAACCTTTCCAACAGTTATACCAAGTTAAAAAGTGAAAAACTTGTACCCAGTAGGCTTTTGCTTATTGAAACTAAGCTTCATGAACTGCTAGTCTTTGCTAATTAAGTAGATAATTATGGTTTTTTTGAGACAGAGTCTCACTATGTCTCTCTTGGTAGAGTGCCTTGGCGTCACAACTCACAGCAGCCTCAAGCACTTGGGCTTAAGCAATTCTCTTGCCTCAGACTCCCAAGTAGCTGGGACTATAGGTGCCTGCCACAAAGCCTGGCTATTTTCTTGTTATTGTCGGTGTTTTAGCAGGCCCTAGTCGAGCTTGAACCCACCAGCCCTGGTGCATGTGGCCAGTGCTCCAACCACTGAGCTATGGGGCACCCAGCTGATAATTACAATTCTTATTACAATAGATACATTTCCCTCCTGAATGTTAGTTTTTATTAATTCTTTTTCTTTTTTAGAAACAAGAGTCTTGCTATATTGCCTAGGCTGGACTGAAATCCTGGCCTCAAGCAATCCTCCCACCTCAGCCTCTGAATATTTGGGACTACAGGTATAGGGCACCATGGATGACTCAAATAGTTTTTATGAATAAATTTTTGCACATTTTTTAAAAACAAAGAATCTCCCAATGTATCTTTTATGGAGATTGGAAATTTAATATATGGTGTATGTTTGAAGTGATATGTGGGTGTAGCCATTTTAAATGTACATACTGACATGTGGATGGAAAGAGTAGAAGATCTTGTCTTATTTATAATTTTTCAGCTTCTTTGAGTAAAGTTATTTTAAATTCTTCACCATTACTCTTTTAGCCATATAGTGAAAAATACCACCACTCTCTCCTTTGTCTTTTCGTTACATTAATATTGGCATTTTCTGAAATGTAAGGAATCTCGTCGACTACAAAAAAATTTCGAAAGTTTCAAATTTTACTTTAAAAATTCTTCTGATTTTGTTATTTAGGAGTTATGATTAGCTATCAAAAATAAAACAATATAAACAAACAAACCCTAAAATAATATAAACAAACCAAATAACAAACCCCAAAATAATATAACCAAACCCCCAAACAAAACAAAGCAAAAAAACCTCCAGCCAGCAAATAAAAAGCCTTTAAGGAGTTTTTATTCTACATTTTAGAAAATGTACTCTAAGTTTCGTCGAAAGGAAAATATCTACTAAAAAAAAAAAATCCATGAATTAGTGTAAACTTTAGTTATTGGTTGCAGCCAAGAGCTTTATAGAACAGAATTTAAAATATATTTTAAGTAATAACAACAAAAGTTGTTATCTTCCCATTTGCAAAAAATATATAGCCTAAGACTATAAGAAGTTTGATTAAAAACACGGGACTATTGTAATGGAAGTTTTAGCCATTGCAATTAGGGAAGAAAAGGCGATCAAGGGTATCCACATAGGGTCAGAAGAGATCAAACTTTCACTCTTCGCAGATGGTATGATCGTATATCTGAAAAACACTAGGGATTCTACTACAAAACTTTTAGAAGTGATCAAGGAATACAGCAATGTCTCAGGCTACAAAATCAACACCCATAAATCTGTAGCCTTTATATATACCAACAATAGCCAAGCCTAAAAAACAGTCAAGGACTCTATTCTTTTCACAGTAGTGCCAAAGAAGATGAAATATTTGGGAGTTTATCTAACAAAGGACGTGAAAGATCTCTATAAAGAAAATTATGAAACTTTAAGAAAAGAAATAACTAAAGATGTTAACAAATGGAAAAACATACCATCCTCATGGCTGGGAAGAATCAACATTGTTAAAATGTCTATACTACCCAAAGCAATATATAATTTTAATGCAATTCCTATTAAAGCTCCATTGTCATACTTTAAAGATCTTGAAAAAATAATACTTTGTTTTATATGGAATCAGAAAAAACCTCGAATAGCCAAAACATTACTCAGCAATAAAAACAAAG
>CAUYPK010038201.1:0-20881 GCA_963574355.1 Loris lydekkerianus
TCTAGGCTGTTAGGTATTAGCTTTGCTTTGATCTCTTTAGCAGATTGCTTTGATCTCTTTAAAACTGGAATCTTCATTTATTTCATTACTTTTCTGCCAGAGCTGTAAAAAAAATTGTTGCTTTTTGTAATTGGTATCTAAATACTATTAAATGAACTTAAATTTTAGACCACATCATAGGCATTAAGTGATTATTAATTTTGGTTGAACTTAGCCTATATTTACGCTTTATTTGGAAAGATAATAAAGTCTGTGGTGTTGGGACTTTTTCTGAAACAAAAATCTATGCATGTAATGATTTATATGTCTGATATTTGATATAGAAAAGCACAAAGTATTATAAAATTTTGTCACATTTATTGATTTATACATTTAGATTTTCATTATTTGGGGTTTTATTAGTTCAAATAA
Organism: Loris lydekkerianus; assembly: GCA_963574355.1. NCBI lineage: Eukaryota > Metazoa > Chordata > Mammalia > Primates > Lorisidae > Loris > Loris lydekkerianus. Next base: position 412 of record CAUYPK010038201.1, read on the forward strand.
TCTGTAATTATAATGACTTTTATCATCCACTTAGTAGATTTTGTTCTCTAGAGGCATCTCATTTAACAGTCATTTTGTAATGAGTTATGATTTATTCCACAATAAACCATGTTTCCATATTTTCCCTTTGTCAATAATACTTATATATTCTCTATTTAATGAAATATTTGGAGAAGTTAAATTTGAATATCTCTGTTACAACTATTGATTGCTCAAAGCCTTTTAGCAGAAATTCGGTAGCCCAGTACTGCTCAGAGTGTGGTCCATGTGGTACTTGTCTGTGAGCTGGCAAAATATGTAGAAATGGAAGAGTGTATAGAAGTTCTTTCATAGCGATTTGATAGTGCAGCAACATCTCAGCTCTTTTCAAAATAGTTTTACTGAGATGTAATTCAAATACCATAAGATTCACCCATTATAACTATATATATATATTTTTTTTAAGATAGTATCTCACTATGTCGCCCTCAGTAGAGTGCTGTGGTATCACAGCTCACAGCAACCTCAAATTCTTGGGCTTAAGCGATTCTCTTGCTTCAGCCTACCGAGTAGCTGGGACTACTATTACTCAGTGAGTAGGACACCAGCCTACTCACTGAACTACAGGTGTAGTTAATATATGTTCCATAGCTTCCAAAACTCTTACCTGTTTGGGATCAATTCCTGTTCCCTACCATAGCCCCAGCAAACATAGATTTTCTGTCTCTTTAGTTTTGCCTTTTCTAACTAATATATATTAATTAATATAGTTTTTATATCTGGTTTCTTTTACTTAGTATGTTTTTGAGGTTTCTTGTGTTATTGAATGTATCAATAGTTTGCTCCTTTTTATTACTGAGTAGTATTATGGTTATATCCCATTTTTCTTGTCCATTTACCAACTGCTCTTTTCTTGGATTATAGTTTATGCTATTATGAATAATGATAAATTATGTACATTTGATTGTGTGTCTTTGTATGGACATCTGTTTGCATTTTTCTTTTATAAATACTTAGGAGTAGAATTGTATAACTCTCAGAAATTGCCAAACTATTTTCCAAAGTGGCAATATCATTTTATTATACAATCTCACTGGCTGTTTCAGATTGTCCATATCTTCCCCAACACTTGGTATGGCCAGTTTTTTTTATTATAACTATTATTGGCCATTTGTGTATTTTTGGGGTAAAATGCCTGTTCAAATTCTGTAGTTATTTTAAAAATTGGAGCCTTACTGTGTTCTAAGTGTTCTTTATGTATAATGGATACAAGTTATTTGCAAATGTTCTCTCAATCTGTGGCTTGTCTTTTAAAGAGTACATTTTTTTTCTTTTAATGAAATAGAGATGGGGTCTTGCTATGTTGCATAGGTTTGTCTTGAACTCTTGGGTTCAAGCAATCCTCTTGCCTCAGCCTCCCAAAGTGCTGGAAGTACAGAAGTGAGTTATAGCACTTGGCTATATGAGTGAACTTTTTCAATTTTGATAAGGTCCATCTTATCTTTTTTGTTCTTTTATGGATTGTACTCTTGGTATAATGTCTAAGAATTTTCTGTCTGACTCAAAGATGTAAAGATTTTTTTTCCCAGAATTCATACAGTTTTACTCCGTACATTTAAAAGTCTGTGATCCTTTTTGAGTTAGGTTTTCTGTGGGGTGTAAGGGTACCTATGATTATCTAGTTGCTATAGCCCCTTTTGTTAAAGAGACTGTCCTATATCCCTGTGAATTGCCTTGACATCTTTGTTGAAAATGGGCTGACAGGCCTGGCATGGTGGCTCACGCCTGTAATCCCAGCACTCTGCGAGGCCAAGGTGGATGGATTGCTTGAGCTCAGAAGTTCAAGACAAGAGCAAGCAAGAGTGAGACCCCATGTCTACTAAAAATAGAAAAACTAGCTGGGTGTAATGTATGCCTGTAGTACGAGCTACTCGGGAGCTGAGGCAAGAGGATTGCTTGAACTCAGGAGTTTGACGTACTAAGTATCATGTTAGCTGTAAGTTTTTCATGGATTCTCTATCATCTTGAGGAAGTCTTTTTTTATTCTTACTTGCTGAGTTTTTGCATGAATGGGTTTTGGGATATTGTCCAATGCTTTTTTACATATACAATAGAACCTCTGTAAGTTGACTAGGAACTAGGTCTACTGTATTCATTCCTACATGTGGTACATGTTTGGTCTATGAAAATTAGGTCAATTTAAGGAGGTGGTTGATGTAGGGAGGCGGTCAACTATGATTCTTAACTGGGATTTTTTTTTTTTTTTTGGAGATAGAGTCTCTCAGATCTAGGTAGAATGCTGTGGCATCATAGCTCACAGCAACCTCCAATTCTTGGACTCAAGTGATCCTCTTGCCTCAATTTTTCTATTTTTAGTAGAGAACGGGATCTTGTTTTTGCTCAAGCTGGTCTTGAACCAGTGAGTTCAAGCTATCTACCTGTTGCCGCCTCCCAGAGTGCTAGGATTAAGCTGTGAGCCACTGCACCATGCCTTAAGTGGGATGATTTTGCTCCCTGGGACATATTTTGCAAGTCTGGAGACTTTTTGGTGATGACAACTTAAGAGCAGGATGGTACTGATACCTGGTGGGTAGAGATCTAGGCTGCTGTAAACATCATACAGTGCAAAGGATAGCACTTCACAACAGAGAATTGCTCAGCATAAAATGTTAATGCTGCTGAAGTTGGCCCAGCGCCTATGGTTCAGTGGTTAGGGCACCAGCCACATACACCAGGGCTGGTGGGATTGAACCCAGCCCAGGCCTGCTAAACAACAACAATGACAACTACAACAAAAAATGGCTGGGTGTTGTGGCCGGCGCCTGTAGTCCCAGCTACTTAGGAGGCTGAGGCAAGAGGACCACTTAGGCCCAAGAGTTTGAGATTGCTGTGAGCTGTGATGCCATGGCACTCTATTGAGGGAGACAAAACGACACACTGTCTCAAAAATAAATAAATAAATTGCTGAAGTTAAGAAACCTGATCTGGGCTGCCCATTGGCTCATGCCTGTAATCCTAGTGCTCGAGGAACCAGAGACAGGAGGATGCCTCGAGGTCAGAAGTTCTAGACCATCCTGAGCAAGAGTGAGACCCTGTCTCTACTAAAAATAGAAAAACTAGCCAGGCGTTGTGGCAGGTGCCTATAGGCCCAGGTACTCAGGAGGCTGAGGTAGGAGAATCACTTGAGCTCAGGAGTTTTGAGGTTGCTATTAGCTAGTCTGGGGCCCCAGCACTATAGCCTGGGGCAACAGAGTGAGATTCTGTCTCAAAAAGAAAGGAAGGAAGGGAGGAAGGAAGGAAGATCTGTTAGGATTATGTGGTCTTGCCCTTTATTAATATAGAGTATTTATTACATTACTTCATTTTCAGATGTTAAAGAAATCCTACTTTATATAAATCCATATACCCCATCATGGTGTATAATTTTTTGTTATTGTATTTTGTTTACTAATATTTTGCTATAGATTTTTACACCTGTATTCACGAGTGATATAGGTATGTAATTTTCTGCTCTTGTGATGTGTTCGTGTGATGCTCTGTCCTTACAAAATGTGCTATGTATATTGATCTTTGTTGGGTAGAGTGTTCTGTATATGTCAGTTAAGTTGCATGATAATGACCTTCAATTTGTCTGTATCCATATTAATTTTGGAGTGTTTGTCCTGTCATTTACTAAGAGAAAAGTATTGAAATCTTTAACTGTAATTGTTTAATTCTGTATATTCCCTTTTCATTCTGTCAGGTTTTCCCCCACATATTTTAGCGCTCTGTTTTTTTAGGTGCATATACATTTGTAATTGCTGTATCTTGTTGACATATTGTTTTGGTTTTAGTTTTTGGTGTGGGTATGGATCTTGCTCTGTCAGTCCAGGCAGTGGCATGATCATACCTCACTGCAGCCTTTAACTCCTGGGCTAAATCTTTCTGCCTCAGCCTTCTGGATACCTGGGAATACATGTGCATACCACCACTCCTGGTTCTTTTTAAAAAATTTTTTGTAGAGATAGGGTTTTACTGTGTTGCTCAGGCTGGTCTCAAGCTCCTGGCCTCAAGCAGTCCTCCCACCTATCTCTGTATTATTCTAATTTTTATTATCATGAAATGTCCCTCTTTGTTTGTTTCTAATAATATTTCTTATCTTTAAGAGACAGTCTCACTTTGTCACCCTCAGTAGAGTGCTGTGGTGTCGCAGTTCACAACAACCTCTAGCTCTTGGGCATAGGCCATTCTCTTGCCTCAGCCTCTCCAGTAGCTGGGACTACAGGCGCCTGCCACAATACCCGGCTATTTTTTTGTTGCAATTTGGCCGGGGCCAGGTTCAAACCCACCACTCTTGGTATATGGGCCCAGTGCCTTACTCACTGAGCCACAGGTGCCACCCAAGGGTTTTAGTTTTCAATTTGGTTTCTTTTTTCTCTTTTTTGACATAGGTTGTTGCTATTTGCCTAGTCTGGAGATCCTCCAGCCTCAGCCTAACAAGTCCCCTCAACCTAACAAGCCTTTTGTGACTGCAGCCAGCTTTTAAAATTAAGTTTTAATTTTTCTGCTAGTAGTATAGCTGCTTCAGCTCTCTTATGGTTATTATTGGCAGGGAATATTTTTTTCATCCTTTTGCTTACTTCTGTTTGTCTCTTTGAACTTAAGGCGTGTGGGCACCATATAGTTGGGTCTTGATTTTTTATCCAGTCTGAGAAATCTACCTTTTGATTATTTAATCTATTGGCATTTAATGTAAGTATCATATGATTGGGTTTATGCCTGTTACATGTTCTACATGGCTCATATTTTTTGTCTCTGTATTTCTCCTTTATTGCCTTCTTTTGTGTTAAAAAGTAAAATATATTTTGTACTGCTTTCCTTTCTCTCTCTTTCTCTTTATATCTTTCCCACCTTTCCTTTCTTTGTTTCCTTTTCTTCTTTCCTCCTTTTCTTCCTTCCTTTCTTTCAGTGAATAGTTTAGATAATATATATTGAATTAATTATAGATTCTCATTTTATTTCTGAGGGTGTTTGAAAAATAATTTGTCTAGACTTATTAGACAAATAATAATGACTTTTATAATAATGAGGACTCTTCCTTTCTCATATGTACAGCCTCTAATATATATGTGCTTTTTTTTATTCTAATTTTTATCCTGTATTTTTAGGGATTGCCTCTGTGCTTAGTAGTGACCAAGTTATTTGGACAGCCCAGAAATCTCAAGCCCATGAGGCCTTGATCCTATGTGGGCTGAGTACAAAGTTCAGACAGTTCTCAGTTCTGCTTTGGCTTTCACTTTCTGCCAGCTGCTTCTGTCTCCTCTGTGCATGTAAATATTTTCGTGTTTAGCTAGGGATGTATAGATGGCTTATTTACCTTTTTTGTGGTTTTCTCATTTGTTGGAGTTCCCTGTTACATTTTCTATTTGTTTATCATTCACTCAACTAAGACTCCAGCTTCAGGTTAGCAAAACTGCAAGTTCTGTTCATTTCCTACTGAGTTCTCCACTTCAGCTGACAAAGCTATGGGTTTTCAAGTCCTTTCTAAATGGAGTTGGGCCTGGTTGAAGTAAAGCTACTGATTTTCATGGCTAGCCCAGCCCTGGTAAAGTGACTCTTCTTGAGGAAGCTAGAGATAGGTGAATAGGAGCAGCCTTATTCTAGGCAAGGAGGACACGGACTTCACTGTTGTTACCTAATTAATGCTTTAGCAGTTTCTTGACAATTTGTTGTCTGCCTTTGGTTGATTTCCAGAGTTCTGAAGTGTTTTGTTGTTGTTTTGAGACAGAGTTTTACTTTGTAGTCCTTTGTAGAGTACCATGGCATCATATCTCACAGCAGCCTCAAACGCTTGGACACAAGCGATCCTTTTGCCTAAGCCTCCCAAGTAGCTGGGACTATAGGCACTGGCCATAAAACACCTGGCTCTTTTTAGAGGTGGGTTCTTGCTCTTGCTCAGATTGGTCTTGAATTCCTGAGCTTAGGCAATCCACCTGCCTCAGACTCCCAAATTGTTAGGTTTACAAGGTGAGCCACAGCACCCAACCTTTGAAGTAGTTTTCTTTCTTTCTTTTTTTTTTTTTTCTTTGAGACAGAGCTTCAAGCTGTCGCCCTTGGTAGAGTGCTGTGGCATCACCATTCACAGCAACCTCCAACTCCTGGGCTTAAGCAATTCTCTTGCCTCAGCCTCCCAAGTAGTTGGGACCACAGGCGCCCGCCACAACGCCCAGCTATTTTTTGGTTACAGTCATCATTGTTGTTTGGCGGGCCCTGGCTGGATTTGAACCTGCCAGCTCAGGTGTATGTGGCTGGTGCCTTAGCCACTTGAGCCACAGGAGCTGAGCTGAACAACTTGTTCTTTAATGTAGTTTGAATAACACTGAATTAAATAATGGCATCAGTGGGCAAGTCTTTAGAAATTAAGTGGCCTACTTGTTCATGTGGCTTAGTAGTTAACTAGGTAAAGATATTTTTTGCCAAAAATCTCCCATAGGCTGGTTGGGCATGGTGGCCTCATGCTTGTAATGTTAGCACTCTGGGAGGCCAAGGCTGGAGGATCTCTTGAACTTAGGAGATTGAAAACCAACCTAAGCAAGAGTGAGACCTCATCTCAACTAAAAAATAGAAAAACCTGGCTTTGGGGTGGGCATCTGTTGTCCCAACTACTTGGGAGGCTAAGGCAAGATGATCTCCTGAACCCAGGAGTTTAAAGTTGTTATGAGCTATGCTGAAGCTCTGGCACTCTAGCTTGGGGCAACAAAGTAAGACTCTGTCTCAAAAAAAAAAACAACAAAGCAATACAAAATGAAAACTCCTGTAGGCCTTACTCTGGTATTATGTAAACTGTTTATTGAGGAACCAGATGTCAAAAATTATGAGATAAATAAAAGAACCTTTGAATGGAAACTAAGGCAAAATATTTGAGAGCCTATTATATTTATATGAATTTATAGCAGGATAGACATGTATAACTGTTTTTTCTTTTTTTTGAGACAGAGTCTCACTCTGTTGCCCTAGATAGAGTGCAGTGGGGTCATCTTAGCTCACAGCAACCTCAGTTTCTTGGGCTCAAGCTATTCTCTTGCCTCAGTTTTCCTGTTTTTAGTAGAGACAGGGTCTTGCTCTTGCTCTTGCTCTGGCTGATCCTGAACCCCTGAACTCAAGCAATCCGTCCACCTCAGCCTCCCAGTGTGCTAGGATTATAGGCTGGAGCCACCAACTGGCCTGACATGTATAACTTTTTATCTTTTCCTGACTGATCTCTGAATCCAGCACCGGATAAAAGTAAGCAGGGGTAATGCAAAGTTAGTAGTAGGCTTGTTTGTGATTCCCACAAATTGCTATTGCATCTTATATCACTCCTAACTTAAACTCCCTCCCTCCCTTTCTCCCTTTTTTTGTTTGAGACAGGGTCTCTCTCTGTCATCTAGGATGGAGTGCAGTCATAGTTCATTGCAACCTTGAATTTTTTTCAAGCGATCCTCCTGTCTTGGTCTCCCAAGTGGTTGGAACAATGGGCATGTTCCACCATGCCCAGCCCATTTTTAAATTTTTTTTGTAAAGATGGGGGTCTTTCTATATTGCTCTCATTTTCTTTCTAAATGGCCTCTCAAGCTGCCCATTTTAAAATATTTTTTGAAGTCCTCATTTTGTCAGATGATTGTTGCCTCCCAAATTTGACAGCATATCAGAATCATCTTGGAAATAAAAATAATTTTTTTATCTTTCTCTCTCTGGGGATTGTACACTTGACTTTTTAACAGTCAAGATTGCTGATATTGTTTTAGAAATAAAATTGTGTTTGCCTATTAATGTCTAGCTCTGTTTATCAAGTTACAATAAGAGCAAATTCACAAGTATGCTTTTTTTTCGTCAACTTCATCTGGCATGTTAAGTTTAGCTCTCTCTCTTCCTTTTTTCCCCCTCATAAGACTGTTCAGCTACCCATTTTCACACTTGGTATTTAAATCTGAGAAACACTGAAACAGCTAACTTGATTTTCATAGTTCATCATGCATGAATGTCCTGTAGTACTGTGCTATTGCTTAATTCTTTCTCTACTTATCTAATAAGAGCTACATTGATGTTTCCCTCCCCTCTTCTTTTCCCATCATTTTTTTTTTTTTTAGTCTTTGGCTGTAAAAAGAAATCTTCATTTTGGTTTTCCTGCTTTTATTTTATTTTATTTTCAGCAGGTGTGCTAGGAGAGGATCTTAGGTATGCCGTGAAAATTTTAAAGATCATTAATTAAATTATCAAAATAAGTTCAAAGCACAGTGGCTTTTTTTCATCTTTTTTTTTTTTTTTTTTAAGAGACAGAGTCCTAGTTTGTTGCCCTCGGTAGAGTGCTGTGGCATCACAGCTCACAGCAACCTCCAGCTCTTAGGCTTAGGCTATCCTCTTACCTTAGCCTCCCCAGTAGCTGGGAGATTACAGGCACCTGCCACAACACCTGGCTAAGATTTTGTTGCTGTTTGGCTGGTGACAGGTTTGAACCCGCCACCCTGGGTATATGGGACGGTGCCCTACTCATTGAGCCACAGGCACTGCACCAATCCTTTTTTTTTTTTGATCAACATAATGTAAGTGTGCTGTTGAAGTTTAGCTATAGGTTCAAGTATGCTGTGAGGTAAAAAAAAGATTGAAAAAACAATGGCCCAGAGATTTAGGTATTAACTAACCTGGTTTGTTTGGACCAGCTTAACAAGCGTAATGTAGCTTCTTGGACTTCATCAAGGGACGTTTTCCTCCTTTTCCACTGTAGGTCTTGGTTTCCTTACCATATCTTTCCAAGGGCTCATGTTTACATTTTTGGATGCTATTAACATCCAAAATGTTCTTTCTTTGGCTGCTGCTTTCCAGAAAATGTAGAAGATGAACAATTTCCTTCAGTGTCGGCTCTTGAGTCCTTTCCTTTGGGCCATCATGTCTCAACTCTAAAATTTTTTAGTTACTGTAGGATGTACCTACAATTCAGTCTTTCACATTGAAGAAAATCTTCTACAACACATGATAAACAATTAGACGTTATGCCTAATCCAGCATGAGGTAATAATAAAACATGAAAAAAAATTTATACTAAAGAAATAATAAACTAAGGGGCAAAAGCCCATACTTTCTACCCTATAATGTAGAATAGACTCAACTATTCAAGTTATAGAGGGTAAATTAATATTGTGTATCGCAGTCCAAGTGGTCAAAGTACAACTTACAGAAGTGGTCAATGTATGGAGGTCAGTGTTGCATTGAGTCCATGTACTACATGTCTGGTCTATGGAAATTAGATCAACTTAAGGAGGTGATCAGCTATGGAGGTTCTACTGTGTACATGTGTGTGCATACACAGAGGGTGCCAAAAAATGTATACACATTTTAAGAAAGGAAAAAAAACTGTATTAAAATTGTAATACTCGGGCCAGGCACAGTGGCTCACGCCTATAATCCTAGCACTCCGAGAGTGTGAGGAGGGTAGATTGCCTGAGCTCATGAATTTGAGAACAGCCTGAGCCAGAGCAAGACTCTGTCTCTAAAAATAGCTGGGCGCTGTGGTGGGCACCTGTAGTCCCAGCTACTCCAGAGCCTGAAGCAAAGGGATCAGTTGAGCCCAAGAGTTTGAGGTTGCTGTGAGTTAAGATACCACGGCACTCTCCCCAGGGCAACAAAATGAGACTGTGTCTCAAAGAAACAAAATAATAATAAAATGAAATGTAATGCACAATATATATCAATATATACCAGTAACAGAAGATGAATATGTCACATTGAGCACCTTGTCATTGCGAAAGTCAAATGTTACTTGTGTATTACACATTTAATAGTTTTTTTTTTCATTTTAAAAATGCACATACTTTTTTTGACACCCTCTGTGTATACAAACATAATTGTTAAGAGATGAGATGGAAAAATAAGCTTAGCACAAGTTATATATTAAGTTATTATACCAATGACTTTCCACTTAACACTTAATGTTATAAGATTGTTACTTTTTTTCCATATGTAATTGTTCTATCCCATTATCTCTCTAAATAGATTACAAGTTCTCTTATAGTACTTAGTAAATATTATATGTGCTTTTGCTTAGTATATATTTGTGAAATGAATTAATTCTAAGATTAGTCAGAATGAGAAATGATCATTTGATTATAATATTATGATGCTTTTAAAAATTCATGAATTCTTAAGGAGACGTGATTATTTTTTTCTCCCTGAATAATGTTTTACTGTCTTTTGACAGTAATAACAAGACTTCCTTAATTTTAATTTTTAAAATTGTAATTATATCTACATAAAATTTTATATTTTAACTATCTTTAACTGTACAGTTTTGTGGCATTAAGTACATTCACCTTGTTGTGAACCATTATCACTTCTAGAACTCTTTTCATCTTGTAAAGCTGAAACTCTGTACCCATTAAACAGTAACTCAGTGTTCCCTCTTCCCCTCAGCCCTGGCAGCTATCATTCTACTATCTATCTCTGTGAGGTTGGCTACTTTAGGTACTGCATATATAAATAGAATTATATAGTATTTGTCCTTTTGTGATTGGCTTATTTCACTTAGGGGATAATGTCATCAAGGTTAATTCATATTGTAGCCTGTGTCAGAATTTCCTTTTTAATGCTGAATACTATTCCATTGTAGATATACACTGCAGTTTGTTTATCCATTCACCTCTTGATGGACACTTGGGTTACTTCCATCTTCCATCTGTTATGACTGAATGCTGGTGTGAACATGGATGTATAAACATCTGTAATAGTCCCTGCTTTCAATTCTTTGGGGTATATACCCAGAAGTGGAATTGCTAGATCATGTCGTAATTCTATTTTTAATTTCTTTTTTTGTTTTGAGACAGAGTCTCTGTTTTGAGACATGGTCTCCCTGTCATAGGAGTAGACTGCAGTGGTGTCTCTGCACACTCTCTCTGCAACCTCAAACTAGACTTAAGTGATCTGCCTGCTTCAGCCTCCCAAGAAGGCAGGACTACAGCACATGCCACTTGCCTAGCTAATTTTAGAGATAGTCTTTCTGATAGTCTTTCTGGCTGGTCACAAACTCCTGAACTCAAGCAGTCCTCCTGCCTCAGCCACCCAGAGTGCTGAGGTTATAGGCTTGAGCTGCTGCACCTGGCCCTAAAGTCTTACAAAATAGCATTTTGCCGTAGTTATTTTTCTAAATTTTCTGTCTCTAATATGCTTCCCTTCCAACCCTGATGCCCTATTATTTTCACTTTCTCCGTGTTTACTTGGTAAGTTGGCAAAAGAAAGAATTACTACCCAGAAAATTAAAGTTGGTAACATTGTTAGTTTTGAAGTTCTAAATACACTCTCGTCCTTAGCTCCTAAGACGACAGTAAGTTTCTTTTCCATGTACTCATACTTATATAGTATTCTCCTGGTCTTCACTTCTGCTATTAGGACACATGAAAAAACTAAAGTCTATTTGTAATTTTTTCCTTTTTTCTTTTTTTTATTAAATCATATCTATGTACATTAATGCAATCGTGGGGTATAATGTGCTGGTTTTATATACAATTTGAAATACTCCATTTGTAATTTTATTGATGACTTACATGTAGATTATTCTCAGAGTTGGCATGAGAAAAAGCAATTCCTCAAAATTGGTCACTTTCTTTATGGTCAAATTTTGGCTGTGTTCAATGTAAAGGAGAACTTGAGTCTGTTTAATTGTTCATGAGATACTACTTCTGCAAGAACAAGCACTTATGTAGGCTCTGCTTTTGAGTTTACTTTTGTTTATTTTATTACTTTATTTTATTTTTCTTTTTTTTTGAGACAGAGTCTCAAGCTGTCGCCCTGGGTAGAGTTTCATGATGTCACAGCTCACAGCAACCTCAAACTCTTGGGCCTAAGCGATTCTCTTGCCTCAGCTTCCCTAGTAGTACAGGTGCCTGAAACTACTGTTATTTTTTGGTTGTAGTTGTCACTGTTGTTTGGCAAGCCTGGGCCGGATTTGAACCTGCCAGCTCCTGTGTATGTGGCTGACGCCCTAGCCTCTGAGCTACAGGTGCCAAGCCTTGAGTTTACTTTTTAATTTTTTAAGAGGAAATTGATACACTTAGAGAAAATATGACAAGTGTACTTGTCAGGTTATCTGGACTTCTAGGATTCATTTGTGGACTTCACCTGTAGTTTAGTTGGATCCTGTTACCTCTTCTGGCCTTTCCTTAGCCATGGTAAAATGTGAATAGTATTGTTACCCAGCTTCCTTGATGTATCTGTAAGGAATATCAATGAGTTGTAGCAAAAATCAGAACTCCTCAAAGGAAGGTGATGTATCAAGTTACCATTAAAATAATGGCAACTTGAGAACTAGAATATTTGATGAGTTACAGTACTAATGTGTTAACATAAAACCTGGTTCTTAATTCTACTGTAAAATTTAGTGTGTGACATTGAGTAAGAAATCAGCACCATGGACTGATTTTCTCATCATTATAAAATAGATGATGGCGGGTGGGGTCGCTTACACCTATAATCCTAATACTCTGAGAGGCCGAAGTGGGTGGATTGCTTGAGCTCAGGAGTTCAAGACTATCCTGAGCAACAGTGAAGCCCTGTCTCTGCTAAAACAATAAAGAAATTAGCTGGATATTGTGGCACGTGCCTATAGTCCCAGCTGCTTAGGAGGATGAGGCAGGAGGCTTGCTTGACTTTGAGGTCACAGTGAACTAAGGTAATGTCACTGTACTCTACCTAGGGTGACAGAGGAAGACTCTGTCTCAAAAAAAAAAAAAAAAAAGAAAAGTTAGAGAAAGTGTTCCGGGAGAGATTATAATTCCATCTTCCTCCTTATTTGTCAGAAGGAATAATTCAAATCTTCTATGTTAATTAAGAAAGATACAAGCAATCTAAAACCATGAGTTTTTGGTTGTTGGATTTAAAGGTACAAATTCAGTGGTCTCACGAGAATCTCTCTGCTTACTCTATGCCTAGTTTAAGTCCCCTTTACTCTCGTCTCTACTGTGAGCAGCTTGGAATTTGTGCACAGACCTGTACATGATGGAGATAATTTGCTCATGGGTAATCGTATCAAATTCACTTCAGTACTTCTAAGAGCCTCACTATGTATTCATAAAACTACTTCTGCTAAAACTCTTTAGACAGACCCCAAGGTGGTAGGGCTTTTAATAATCTTCAATCTATAATAGATAGTGTTATTGTAAAGGTCTAGCATATTTATTTAATACTGTGCAATTTGATAAACTAATGCATAGTTGTTATCATAGTGAGATTTTTTATTTATTTATTTTTACTGTTCTCTTGCTCTATAGGCTATCAAACTCTTAAGAGGACAGGAACCATAGATGTCTTGTTCACCATTGGATCCTTAATGCCTACAACTATAGTGGGTGTAAAAAGTATCTCTGAGAGACCTCACTTTAATGTCTTTTGTGTATATACCAAGAAGTAGAATTACTGGATTGTATGGTAGTTCTGTTAATTTTATAACATCTGGGCATGGTGGCTCATGCCTATAATCATGCCTAAAGTGTATATTTAGCACTTTAGGAATTGAGGTGGGGGGATTGCTTTAGGCCAGGAGTTCAAGACGAGACTGGGTACACCGTAAGATTCTGTCTCAATGAAACAATTTTAAAAATTAGTCTGACATGGCAGCTTGCCCCTGTAGTTCTAGCTACTCAGAGGCTAAGGCAAGAGGATCCTTGAGCCCAAGAGTTCAGGGTTGCAGTGAGCATTGATCACACCACTGACTGTATTTCAGACTGGGTGACAGAGCAATACTTTGTCTCAAGAAAAAAAAAAAAGAATCTTTTAAGGGACTACTATGTGGCTTTCTATAGGGGCTTTACTATTTTACATCTCAACACTTGTTATTTTCTGCCTTTTTTTTTTTTTTAAATGTATAGGCATTCTGGGTATGAATATAATCAGGACTTCAAAACAAATTAATCAGGCCAGGCCTGGTGACACATGCCTATAATCCTGGCACTCTCGTAGGCCGAGGAGGTTGGATTGCCTGAGCTCAGGAGTTCAAGACCAGCCTGAGCAAGAGCGAGACCCTGTCTCTAAAAATATAGCTGAACATTGTGGCAGGCACCTCTAGTCCCAGCTACTTGGGAGGCTGAGGCAGGAGGATCCCTTGAGTCCAGGAGTTTGAGGTTGCTGTAAGCTATGACATCACAGCACTTTACTGAGGCTGACAAAGTGAGACTGTCTCAAAAAAGAAAAAAAATTAATGCTAAAACACTTAATAAGGTATGATCTCCGGGTTAAATTATAAATTAACAGACTGTGTTTTAAAGGTTATTAAGATGCGTGTTCAAAGTTGATTTAATACATGGAATAATTTGCCTTAGCAATTTCTATGTCATCTTCAGTATCTAAAACAACCTTGACATGATTTTTTGAAGCTAGCAGAAACAAACCTACAAGAACATATTATAAATATGTCTGTTGTACAATAAATAACAGACTTTTTCTAAAATGTGCTTGAGTGTGTGCTATTTTAAATTATTTCAAAAAACTTCTCAAATGGTTTATGAAAGAGGGAAATAAATGATAATAAGAAAACTCAGGTGTTCCTCATTTCCTTTGTGAATCCTGCCTGAGATCTTTATTTTTTTATAGAAACAAGGTCTTGTTCTGTTGACCAGAGAAGAGTTCAGTGGTGTGATCATAGTTCACTGCAGTCCCACTTCTTGGGCTGAGTGATCGTGTTGCACCTGGAGTAGCTATGACCACAGTCCCATGCTGGCTAATTTATTTTTAATTTTTTTTATTTATTTCATTTTATTTTTTTAAATTTCAGCTTGGTTCATTTTCCTTCATTTGAAGTATTCTTTTTTTGTTGTTCATTTTCTTTTTCCTCTGGCGATGCTCTTTCCTATTGCCTCCCCAGTAGCTGGGATTACAGGCACCCACAACAGCGTCCGGCTCTTTGATGTTAGTAGAGACGGGGTCTTTCTCTGGCTCACTGCTGCTCATACTGGTCTCAAACCTCTGAGCTCAGGCAATCCACCTGCCTTGGCCTCCCACAGCGCTGGAACTACAGTCATGAGCCACCACACCCGACCGCTAATTTAGGTTTTTAGGCCAGTCTTAAACTCATAGCCTCACGTGATCTTCCCACATAGGACTTCCAAAGTGCTAGGATTACAGGTATGAGCCACCATGCCTAATCTAGAGTAATATTGGATAGCAATTTTAAAAAATGTATTTCTCCTACAACAGTGGTTCTCACCCTGTGGGTTGCAACTCACAGGAACTATATTAAAGAGCCGCAGCATTAGGAAGGTTGAGAACCACTGTGCTAGAATATATGTTCTTCTATCATAGCTAAATAAAAAAGATGAAATCTTGCTTTATTTTCTACTAATAAAATTAGGTAAATCTTAGCATTCTTTTCATGAAAAAAATTACAGTGTTAAATCACTAAATACTATTGACAGGAATTTAAAATTACTTTTCTTTATAATGCTGGGAGACACTCACGCTCCAGTTAATTGAACATACTTATACTAGTACTTATTTAAGTTAAACAAGGCAATATTCAGGGTGGAGCAAGATGGCGGCCGAGTAACAGCTTCCCTGCAACTGGGCACGGTGAGTCCAGGGAGATAAGACTCCAGGCATCTCTGGCTGGTGGGATCTGCCTATAATCATCCCTTCGAGAGTACAGGGAGTCAGCAAGGGACTTCTGGACCCCAAGAGGAGGACAAAAACAGTAGAAAACTGGCAAGTGGTGGCCTGTGTTCGATGGACCTGATCCCACCGGCAGCCCTAAGTACAAGCAGCAGTGAGACTGCAAACTGGAAAAGCCTTACCTTTGAACTGTTTCAGTGTTTTTGGACTTGGCATTCAGTTGAACTGCCTTGGGGAGAGCTTGAGCAGGAGTACGGAGAACTTTGGGCATTGTCTGGGGCCCCAGATTGAGCCGCTGAGCCAGACAGTGTTCGGCTAATAGTGTTCGGCTGTGGACCACAGGGAGCCATTGTGAGAAAACTGCCCAGGCAAGCTCCACCCTCAGGGTCGCAGAGCAAGGATCATGCGGGAGATAGAAACATACTGACTGAGCAGCCTAAAGGCGGGGACTCAGCTGCCTTATAACCTTAACCCTCAGGGGCAGAGTGAGACCAGTTTTGGCACACTGGAGCCTTGGGCTGTTGCCCTGGGTAGAGTGCTATGGCATCACAGCTCATAGCAACCTTAAACTCCTGGGCTTGGCGCTGCCCAGACATCCATAACAGCTGCACTGTGCCCCGTGCCCACCACATCTCCCCATACCCTGACCAGGAACTGTGGGAGGCACACAACCCTGCATCCTCCCTCCTGTACCCTTCCAGCCTCCACACCGGCCCTTCTAGTCTGGCCAGGGACTCTGATAGCCACGTACCCTCTGGAGCCCCCCTGCCTCTGCACCAAAGTCACTGGGCGCCAGGCACTCAGAGAACCGTGCACACCACCTCCTGCCCTGATTTGGATCTGGGTGTGTCACATGCTGGAGCTGTTTCCACAACCAGAACTCCCTGGCTGGGGCAGCCCCAGAGGAACTGCACAGGGTCACTCCCTACAAAGATCCAGCAACAATAGAGTGATCCCGCTGGGGTCTAATCTTAGAGAGACACCTCCCCAACTCTGAGGATGGCCAGAGGCAACTGTGAAAAACAATCATGAGACGAAATCAACAGAAAAACTATGGCAATATGAATAATCAGGTTAGATCAACTTCCCCAAGGATCAATGGGACAGACACAGCACGAGGTCCTATGCACAAATAGCTGAGATTTCAGAAATCGAATTCAGAATATGGATAGCAAATAAGATCGAATTAGAACTCCAAGCAGTAACCCAAAAGATATCTCAAGAATTCAACAAATTCAAAGACCAAATGACCAAAGATTTTGACACATTGAAACAAGAAGTTGCAGCCCTCAAAGATCTGAGAAACACAGTAGAATCCCTCAGTAACAGAATGGAGCAAGCAGAAAAAAGGATTTCTGATATTGAAGGCAAAGTTTTTGAATGCTTCCAAACTCTTAAAGAGGAAGAGAAATGGAGGGCAAAAACAGATCACTTTCTCAGAGAGCTCTAGGATAATTCGAAGAAAACCAATATTCATCTTACAGGGTTCCCTGAAAGCGACGAAGTGGCTTCACAAGGCACAGAGTCTCTTCTCCATGAGATTATGAAGGAGACCTTTCCAGACATGCCAAGAGACTCTGAAATTCCGATAGCAGACAGTTTCAGAACTCCAGCACGACTCAACCCAAATAAGACATTCCCCCAGACACATCATAATCTATTTCACTAAAGTTAATATGAAGGAGAAAACTCTGAAAGCACCCAGATGAAAGAAAACCATCACCTACAAGGGCAAGAATATTGGAATAACTGCAGATCTCTCTGCTGAAACCTTTCAAGCTCAAAGAGGATAGTCATCAACTTTTAATCTCCTAAAACAAAATAACTTTCAACCCAGGATCCTGTATCCAGCTAAATTGAGTTTCATTTATGATGGAGAAATTAAATACTTTAATGACATTCACATGTTGAAGAAATTTGCAGCTCTCCAGGATATTCTTAGACCTAGCCTTCATAAAGACCAGCGTAATCCTCCACCAAAAAAGTAAACCCACCCAGAAAACTTTGATCAAATTCCAACTTCAACAGTCACAAAAGGATTAAAAATGTCCACTGGACTCTCAAAAGGCTTACCAATATTCTCCATTAATGTGACTAGTTTAAATCATCTTCTAAAGAGGCACAGGTTGGCTGACTTGATACAAAAACTCAAGCCAGATATCTGCTGCATACAAGAATCACATCTTACATTAAAAGACAAATATAGACTCAAGGTAAAGGGATGGTCATCTATACTCCAGGCAAATGGAAAGCAGAAAAAAGCAGGCGTTGCAATCCTATTCGCAGATGCAATAGGCTTTAAACCAACCAAAATAAGGAAGGATAAGGATGGACACTTCATATTTGTTAAAGATAATGCTAAATATGATGAGATTTCAATTATTAATATTTATGCACCCAACCAGAATGCACACAATTTATAAGAGAAACTCTAACAGACATGAGCAACTTGATTTCCTCCAGTTCCATAGTAGTTGGACATTTTAACACCCATTTAGGAGTGCTGGATAGATCCTCCAAAGAGAAGCTAAACAAAGAAATTTTAGATTTAAACTTAACCATTCAACATCTGGACTTAACAGACATCTACAGAACATTTCATCCCAACAAAACTGAATACACATTCTTCTCCTCGGCCCACGGTACGTACTCCAAAATTGACCACATCCTAGGCCACAAATCTAACCTCAGCAGATTTTTTAAAAATAGAAAATATTCTTTGCATCTTCCCAGACCATCATGGAATAAAAGTTGAACTCAATAACAACAGGAATCTGCATACCCATACAAAAACATAGAAGCTAAATAACCTTATGCTGAAGGATAGATGGGTTATAGATGATATTAAGAAGAAAATTACCAAATTTTTGGAAGAAAACAACAATCAAGACACGAATTACCAGAACCTCTGGGATACTGCAAAGGCAGTCCCAAGAAGGAAATTTATAGCACTGCAAGCCTTCCTCAAGAGAACGGAAAGAGAGGAAGTTAACAGCTTAATGGGAAATCTCAAGCAACTGAAAAAGGAAGAACTTTCCAACCCCAAACCCAGCAGAAGAAAAGAAATAACCAAAATCAGAGCAGAATTCAATGAAATTGAAAACAAAAGAATTATACAATAGATCAACAAATCCAAAAGTTGGTTTTTTGAAAAGATCAATAAAATAGATAACCTAACCAGGAAAAAAAAGAGTAAAATCTCTAATTACATCAATCAGAAATGGTAAAGATGAAACAACAGACCACTCAGAAATTCAAAAAATCCTTAAAGAATATTACAATAAACTTTATTCTCCGAAATATGAAAATCTGAAAAAAAGCGACCAATACTTGGAAGTGTGCTACCTACCAAGACTTAGCCAGAACTAAGTGGAAATGTTGAACAGGCCTATATCAAGTTCTGAAATAGCATCAACTACACAAAATCTCCCTAAAAAGAAAAGCCCAGGACCAGATGGCTTTACGTCAGAATTCTACCAAACATTTAAAGAAGAACTAGTACCTATATTACTAAACCTGTTCCAAAATATAGAAAGAGAAGGAAGGCTACCCAACACATTCTATGAAGCAAACATCACCCTGATCCCCAGACCAGGAAAAGACCCAACAAGAAAAGAAACTTGTTGGGCTATAGTACCTATACTACTAAACCTCTTCCAAAATATAGAAAAAGAAGGAATATTACCCAACACATTCTATGAAGCAAACGTCACCTTGATCCCTAAACCAGGGAAAGACCCAACAAGAAAAGAAAATTATAGACCAATATCACTAATGAATATTGATGCAAAATACTCAGTAAGATCCTAACAAACAGAATCCAATAACACATCAAAAAAATTATACACCATGACCAAGTGGGATTTATCCCAGGGTCTCAAGGCTGGTTCAATACACGTAAATCTATAATTGTAATTCAGCACATAAACAAACTAAAAAATAAGGACCATATAATTCTTTCAATTGATGCAGAAAAAGCTTTTGATAATACCCAGAATCCCTTCATGATCAGAACACTTAAGAAAATTGGTATAGGAGGGACATTTCTTGAACTAATAGAGGCCATCTACAGCAAACCTACAGGCAATATTGTATTGAATGGAGTTAAATTGAAATCATTTCCACTTAGATCAGGAATCAGGCAAGGTTGCCCATTGTCTCCATTGCTCTTTAACATTGTAATGGAAGATTTAGCCATTGCAATTAGGAAAGAAAAGGCAATCAAGGGTATCCACATAGGGTCAGAAGAGATCAAACTTTCACTCTTCAGATAATATAATCGTATATCTGGAAAACACTAGGGATTCTATTACAAAACTTTTAGAAGTGATCAAGGAATACAGCAATGTCTCAGGCTACAAAATCAACACCCATAAATCTGTAGCCTTTATATATACCAACAATAGCCAAGCTGAAAAAACAATGACTCTATTCCTTTCACAGTAGTGCCAAAGAATATGAACTATTTGGGAGTATACCTAACAAAGGACGTGAAAGATCTCTATAAAGAGAACCATGAAACTCTAAGAAAAGAAATAGCTGAAGATGTTAACAAATGGAAAAACATACCATGCTCATGGTTGGGAAGAATAAACATTGTTAAAATGTCTATACTACCCAAAGCAATATAGAATTTTAATGCAATTCCTATCAAAGCTCCATTGTCATATTTTTAAGACCTTGAAAAAATAATACTTCATTTTATATGGAATCATAAAAAACATATCGAATAGCCAAAACATTACTCAGCAATAAAAACAAAGCAGGAGGAATCATGCTACCAGACCTGAGACTGTACTATAGATGGATAATGCTCAAAACAGCATGGTAGTGGCACAAAAACAGAGCAGTAGATGTCTGGAACAGAATAGAGAACCAAGAGATG
>CAUYPK010038207.1:0-22093 GCA_963574355.1 Loris lydekkerianus
ACCTCACTCTACCAAGGATGACAAAGTGAGACTGCCTCAAAAAAAAAAAAAAAATTGCACGACTCAGCAAGGCCCGGCCTGAAACTGCCTCTACCTAGATACAGCCAATGTGGTACCATGCCACTGGCCCGATCCTGTCACACACCTCTTCCCCCGCCTTCTTGCCCTGCCCCTTCTCCACAATAAATAAATAAATAAATAAATAAATAAATAAATAAATAAATAAACTCATCACAGATGCAATCGGTGGGGAGAGGAGGAATGTGGGGAAAAGTATCTGCTGAGGGCAGCCAAAAGCCCCCTAAGTTACGACATATTCCCAGCAGCCAAGTTAAGCAAAGGGACAGAGGACAGTCCTGGAGAACAAAGATGATTTGGCCATAGGGAACATGGGAAGGGCATAGAGCAATTCTGGAAAGGAATGTACAAAGGAGGACACCAGATCTGGAGCCGAGAATCTGCTGTTTGGGGTCATTCTTTACATTGTAGAGGATTTCACACACTGCAAAAACTTTCACATCTGTTGCTCTATTCTGACCTCCTGAGGGGGACCCGGGTATTATTAACTACATGTTGCAACAGGAGGGCAGAGACTCCAAAGGCTAAGGGACATAATTAATGGACATCGCTCTTGGCTAAGGGACATAACTAATAAGCCAGCCCAGGTTCCCACACCACCAGGCCAGCACTCTTCCTAGTCCTAAACGTATGGCTCCACCGTCATAACTACAGGCAACAAATCTTACTGGGGGCAACCACAACAATTTCACTTAGCATGTAAATTTTAGCATATTTCATCCATTCAGAATCTTTACTTTGCAGGCTTTGACTGTACAGCGTGTAGAAAATCTGATTCAGAGACAAAGCTGCAAATGATAATTTGTTTTTTAATTGCTTCACTTGTAATTTCAGGAAAATTCCAATTAAACAAAGATAGCAGAAAAGACATTTTTCCAAAACAGCACAGAAATGAGTTAAACCGGCAGTACAAATTACAACACCGGGAGTCTCCAGTGTGCTAAGGTAGAGAATTCAATTCAATGCACCTGTTGTTTTTATGACAGTTTAAATAGTATCTGTATACATATATAAATATATATAGTATACAGTGTCTAATATATAATGTCTGTCCATGAGTGTGTATGAATATATATACTTATAAATATTCCTAGCATTCAATAAAACCTTCTGTAACTCTACAAAGTAATTAAGCTGGCAGGGGGGGAAAAAGTACTGATTATACTTTATCTGAAACTGCAGCACCTTAAAGCTTCAATTGGTGGGGGTGCCACCTGGCCACATTAAACAGCCATGGAGATGGAAGATCACCCTGGCAATGACAACACACACTTCATGTTTCAAAGACCTGCAATTATGTCAAACATGAGATATACCCGCCTGTCTCAGACTGTATGACAAGAAAAAAGTTACCAGTGAGTACTACTCCTGGGTTTAGCTATATTTTAAGACTAGAAAAAAAATATTTCTATTTAAAAAACAGATTATTGAGTCAGAATTATTCTCTCAATTGCTCATCATTTTCTTATTAATACTCCTGTGGGCCTGTTTATTTAAAATGACATGCTCTAGTTCTGCCACCGCTGAACATGTTATCCAATTTATTAAGACTACAGCTTGCAAACTTAGCTCACAAATTCCAATAACTGTGAAATTTCCAACCACATACTTAATTTAGAGCGTCTGCTCTTCTAAGGCATATGAGTAAAAGTAATGGTATTGAACACCATAAATGCCTTGATAACAAATAAATCAATAAAAGTATTACTCAACATAATGTATGCAAAGAGAAAACAGAATTTTCACATAGGCTTAAAGCCTCTATTCAAAACTTGCTTTTACAATCACTGTAATGAATAATAAGCATGTTACATTACTACAGATGAACTCCTTCAATGACAGTAACCAGAAAGGAGAGCTGAGGAGGTGCACACTACCCCCACAGCAGCTTGTTTTGTGTTAATAATTAAGTTTCACATTTTGCAACTGACACAGAAGCAATCTAGCCCTCTTAAAATACTGTTTGGCTTTGGGCCACTTTTTTTTTTTTTTTTTTTTTTGATAGAACCTCAAGATACCGCCCTGGGTAGAGTGCTGTGGCATCACAGATTACAGCACCCTCCAACTCCTGGGCTCAAGCGATTCTCATGCCTGTGCCTCCCAAGTAGCTGGGACTACAGGTGCCTGCCACAACACCCAGCTATTTTTTGGTTGCAGTCATCATTGTTGTTTGGCGGGCTGGGCTGGATTCGAACCTGCCAGCTCAGGTGTACGTGGCTGGCGCCTTAGCCGCCTGAGCAACAGGCACTGAGCCAGGTTTGGGCTACTTTAAAATGTTCTCTCATAACTCAAACATAACTTTTTAAACTTCAAAACATTCATTTTAATCTCCATATTGTGAAGGGTGTACATGTTCAAATGCATAAAATGAAGGGGGCCAAAAGCTTCATAAACTTCATATTCTGCATACTTTCATCATTTTACAAGATTGGTATTTCAAGAAGTCTTAAAGTGCAAAATAGACACAATAGACAATCTCCAAAATACAAACTGTATTTCTCTAAATATTATAGAGAAGCTAAGGCCAACCCTAGGAAGGTATTCATATAAAATACCGGATAATTATGTAAAATATGACAGCTGAACATAATTGTGGCATAAGCTGAATCATAAGTGGCATGATTCACTTAAAAGAAAATTGGGGGTGGGGGGACACTACTCTGGGTCCTAAGGAGCACACAGAAATGCAAAGCCAATTCTTGCTCCCAACTGAGAGGGATGAACAAGGAAGCAGAAACGCTGGGAGGCCTAGACACCGAGGTGCCAGGTACTTGCTCATGCCGTCTCATTTAACTCTAACTCCGGGAGTTTGGTTCAGTGTCTTCGTCCTCTCTCTCCCCATTAGCCTTCTCGTCCCTTTTGTTGTTTCCTTCCCCCTAATTACATCTCTGTTTCCCTTTCCCCTTTCTTTCCCTCCTCCTACAGCACCCTAATTTTTCCCCACATATTCTCCAGAATAGATTAATGAGGCACTGAGTGGATGTTGGTCCAAATGAATGCCCTTCCTATGAAATGTGAGATCAATCCATAGTGTACCACCCCTATGGGGCCCACTAATGGCTTCAGCATCCCTGCTGCATTGCAGCCCACCAATGGCAATAATTGGGCACTTGATCAGCTTCTTTACTATGGGCTCAATACACACAGATCTTTATCAGTGATCATTCCTTATGATCGCCATTTAAAATGAAACTGAATGTGCATGAAAATCCTTTCTTTCTGGTTCATACCCCATGGTATGCTTAATGCTCCCTAGTGCCTACAAAATAGACCATCTTCCAAGAAATCATATCTTAGCAGACAAAACCCATTTTGTGAAAGAACATTGTGTCCTTCATATATGAAAACCATGCTTGAGTATAAAGCATGTACTTTACAATTACTCAAGACAGACAGAGATGTGGCCCTCTTCCTTTATTTTCTTATAATCTATGGCTTAACTAAGAAATGTTATTTGTCTGACCCTGTAAATAATTGAATTTATAGCCCCATCAAGTTCTCCAGACACAGTCTGATCCCATCTATTAATCTTGAGAACCTTCCAAATTCCAAATGCCACTTGGCTTTAATGACTCAAAAATGAGTTTCTTTCTTAAATCAAATTTTAGAACTGACTCCCACTTTATGCTTTAGGAGGATATAGAATAATGATAGGTCATGCTATCTGCTTTTGAGAGAGGATACCTAGGAAAAGTAAAGTCTAAGAGAACAGAGGTCTTCTCAAGGAGACCCTTAGGATACACCTGCGAAGTCCTCCCCCTGGTGACTCAGCTCTCAGGAATTTGCAAAATCTTAATTGCCTGGTACCTAGAGGCTGACGCTACTTCCACTTTTGTGAAAGCCTGGGGTTCTGTAAAAACCAGAACTGGCTTCTCCAGCCTGATTCAAATTGACCAGTGAGAAAGGTGCCCATGGGCCAGAACCTTTTGGCTGGAGATAGAAGAGAGAAGACTGAGCTAGTCCAGGAGCACAGCCATTTGGGGACTCTGGGTCTGCTGCCGTTCCACTGCCCTTCCTCTTTTAAACATGGCATTTGGGTTTCTTTCTCTTCATTGGACCTTGTCTTCCAGCAACACTGTGACTCCCAGAATCCCTGACTCCCACCTGAATAGGCTGCCCTCACCAAGTGGAAGTCTCTTCCTTGATGAGAAGAAGGAATGCACACACATACCCACATGCAAACTTGACCTCATTTGATTGCCTGCTACTCTTATAATCTTCTTTTAAAAAGATGTTTGATATGCCAATTATAAATTAGTTTTTAACAAATGATAACTCACTTTCCTTTGGAACCCTTAATAGAAAATGTTTAATAGGCCTTGTTCTAGTTGACTAAATGTATTTGAAATGCCCTTCAAAGTCAAAAATAAATAATTCACCATTAATAAATCAGAGTTATCTAGAGAAATAGAACCAAGAGGATATAGAAGAAGATTTATTATAAGGAATTGGAGGCTGAGAATCCCATGATCTGCTGTATAACAAGCAGGAGACCTAGGCAATCAGTACTATAATTCGGGGCAACCCTGGAGGTCTGAGAACCAGGAGTGCCAAGGGCTGGAAAAGATTGATGTCTCAGCGCAGGAAATCAGCCAGTAAGGGAGAAGGATGAATTCTTCCTTCTTCCATTGTTTTGTTCTATACAGGACTTCAACTGATTGAATGACAGCCAGCCACACTGCAAGGGCAATCTAGTTTACTGTCTACCTATTCAAATGCTAACCTCATACCACCCAGACACACCCAGGAATAATTCTTAATTCACACCGGTGGTAGTGGGCGCTTGGAAACATCACCATGACACTGTTTTAATATACTTTAAACATCAATGGTAAAACCTCCTTGAAGTTATTTTGGATGATATTTCAAAACCAACAGGTCAATTACCAAAGCAACATGTATATAACACCTCCCCACCTCCCTCCATCTCTGAATCAATTTAAATGGGAAAATTACACCCATTGTTAGTCTTTTCAGAGGAAAATACATACAGCTAGAACCTAAAGATGTCCAATATTTCAGTTTAGTATTGAGTAATAATTTGGCTCTATATAAAGCAATTGTGATGGGCTCAGTGCCTGTAGCTCAGTGGTTAGGACACTGCCCACATGCACTAGGGCTGGCGGGTTTTAACCCACCTGGGCCTGCTATAAACAACAATGACAACAGCATTAAAGAAATAGCCAGGTGTTGTGGCAGGCACCTGTTGGGAGGCTGAGGCAAGAGAATCGCTTAAGCCCAAGAGTTCGAGGTTGCTGTAAGTTGTGATACTGTGGCATCCTACCGAGGATGACATAGAGAGACTCTGTCTCAAAAATAAATAAATAAAATAAAGCAATCGTGATGAAAATAAGTGTGACTTATGCTATATTATTAATAATTTTATAATCATTATTTCTGGGCAGAATCTAAAATAAAGGGATAATTTTCTGTCATATTTTAAGGCTTCCAAAGTTGATTTCCCACCTAACTACCCAATAAGAATGCACATTGAGCATACCTTGACTCTGAAAATGAATAAATCAGCCTCTTATTAATCAGGTAGGATTCAAATTAGATGGGTTTCTTTCCTCTTTCAACTTGCCTGCAAGTTTTCCTATCCTGTTAGCATTCTTTATAGGCTAAAACTATTTCCGAATATTGTCGTATACTCACCCAGGACTGAGAGGCAGAGTTGCCACTCAGGTGGGCCTGGAGGATGAAGCAGACAGAGCATCTAGCCAAGGAGGTTTATTCTCAGGCATTATAATCTAATGGAATATGCTTGCAAGTTTCGATCTTGCTTGAGACCTATAAGCCCTTTTTTACTTCCAGTTTCACCCCTTTGAAATGAAAATATCTCCCCTTGCCTGTCCTACTATTGTGTTTTCAAGCAGAGAACCTGATTTCACAGGTTCAAAGCTGTAGAGGAATTGCGCCAGTATGCATCATACCCCAAATTACATCTATAATTGATTTAGATATTATTTGCATAATAATCAAAACTTAGAGTTGAAGCAGAAATGGGTTAAAATTTGGGGAAATGTGGGATATTTTGCATATGAAGAGGGCATGACTTTGGTGGTGGCCATGGCAAGAATGTTATAGGCTAAACCATGTCTCTGATAAATTCATATGTTGAAGTCCCAACCCCAAGTATTTAGAATGTGACCTCATTTAAGGACAGGGTCCTTACAGGGTAATGAAGTTCAAATGAGGTCAGTAAGTGAGCCCTAATCCAACATGCCTAATGTCCTTAGAAAAAAAGGGAAATTTGGACACAGAGATACAGATGGAGGGAAGGCAATGTCACGGGACGTAGAGGGTGGCCACACCATCTAAAAGCCAAAGAGAACAGCCTGGAACAGATCTTTTCCCTACAGCCCTTAGTCTTATTCCTTCATTTTGGATTTTTAGCCCTCAGAACTATGAAACAACAAATTTCTCTTGTCTTATTACTGCAGGCTTAGCAAATTAATACTTCGATCACTATGAAAGTGCTATGACAGACTGTGTTATGGTCCATTATTTCACTTCCAAGAAACACAGTTGACAGCATCCTTTCTGATTCATCCATGTAAGTTTCAACTTGCTAGGTTTATTTGCTTCTGTCCAAACAGATTTTACATTTCTTAATTTAGGTGTATCTCAAAACTTTCATAATGACCTACATACAACACCATCTAATAGTAGCAATTTAACATTAAAAACACGTAAATATTTTTCAGCTTTATGGAGATATAATTGAAAAATAAAAATTGTAAATACTTAGAGCACACAACGTGAGGTTTTGATATACATGGACATTGTAAAATTAAGACCACAATCAGACAACAAGGTATCCCAAAAGTTGCCATACATATGAAGAAATGGAAAATTGCCACTAAGTGTACCTTTTTTGCAAAATTTTCATTATAAAATTTTATAAAGAGGTGGCCAACACATAGAAAATATTTTGTAAATATATGTAATATGTAATATTTTATAAAAATTTGTAATAAAGGTACATTTAGCTACAATTTCCTGTTTTCCCTGTGTATGATGACCTTTGGTACATCCTATAATTAATGTATGCATCACCTCACAGTTTGTGCGTGTGCGTGTGCGTGTGTGTGTGTGTGTGTGTGTGTGTGTGTGTGGTGAGAATATTTACTGTCTACTCTCTTGGCAAATTTTCAGGTTTACAATACACTATTATTAGCTATCTTCACCATGCTGTATGTTAACTCTGTAGAACTTAATTGATTTTGCATAACCAAACCTTTGAACTCTTTGACCTGCATCTCCCCAAAAACATG
Organism: Loris lydekkerianus; assembly: GCA_963574355.1. Classification (NCBI taxonomy): domain Eukaryota; kingdom Metazoa; phylum Chordata; class Mammalia; order Primates; family Lorisidae; genus Loris; species Loris lydekkerianus. The sequence continues at coordinate 7,356 of CAUYPK010038207.1, forward strand.
TTAATGTTTAAATCATATTATTTGTGTGATATTTTAGCAGCTACTAAATAGCTATTGATCTTATTTTGCAATAAGATGCTACCAAAGCCTTTCATTCCCAAATGTATTGAAAATAGAATCACATCTTCATAGTCATATATTTCTTATCACATTCTTCACTTTTATGATTGATCAAGAAGGAAAAAGTCAAAATAGAATGCTCTGAGAGCATATGCAAAAGAAAAAATAATGAACTATCTGTAATATAGGTAGTACTAACAAGTCATTTTCAGAATTCAGTTATGCTTTTATAAATTTCAGAGCTAAAATCATGATTACAATATGCAACAGATCAAATCATAATAGAAAGGCTGATTTATTCAAATAACATAATTCCCTATCAGATAAAGCTTGTAGACGAATAAATAGGATTATGCCTAAAAACCAGTCAGGAGTCCTATTAACTCAATCAAATTGGAGTTGTGCATGTCCTAAATAATGAGCAAAATGGTGTTATATTTTAAGTTAGTCTGAGGTCAGATTCAACTAAGAGTTCTCAAAAAAATGAAATTAGATAATTGTCTATTTATCATCATTAGAGCTTTTGCTTCTAAAGTTGGAAGTCATTTAAAAAGATATCTTTGCTTAAATAGGTATTGTACATACATATACTATACGTATGTGTACAAGCCTCCTTGTTCTCCAGAACAAAGGATACCCAGCATATTAGAAAAACATTCAACCTTTTAGCTTTGATTCTTGTTCTACATCTGTTCCTAGTGTCTTCCTCTGAAATCAAAAATAATTATATACTTCTTTTATATGTCATATGATTTTAAAGATCAATTATCATGTTGTACATTAGCACTGAATAATCCCTCTTGTTCTTCTGAGTTCTTATTTTCAGCCAGGAACGAGGAAACTTGAATGAGCTCTCGGTACTGGCGCATAGCAAGATACAGCTTTCTTCATCTACCTTCCACCCGCTGCCCTCCGCTGGATTTTTGCTGCCCATTATTTCCCCTGAGCATGACAGCCTGAACAGGCATTCTGAGTGCCAGGGCCCTGTCCCACAGCCTCCAGGATGGCTCTATCTGGGGGGTGAGAGAGGTAAGACCACCTGCTCTTCTCCAGATATCAGCTGATATCACAGAAGAGCAGGCAAAATATTAATTTGCCTCTTCTCTCTTTTCTCCATACTACCCAGCTCCCAAATGCTCTCATGTTATCAATATCTTTTGACATTCAGCCACCTTCTTGAAGGGGAGTGTGGAGTGCAGATTGTGAGGTAGCAAAACCCCCTCAGCCCAGGAGGTATGCTCAAGGAACAACCCCCAACTGCTTCCCTTCCTAAAACAATAGTCCTTCCTCCTTGCTCCCTCTGCCAGAAGCTATGTAGCTTCTGCCTACTTTCCTATCTTCTGCCCATAAGCACACAGCCTTCTCTCCTCTCCCTGAAGTTAATCTTTACCCCACGTACTAAGACTCACATCCTTAAGAATATTGTTTATGATAAAACTCCTTTTACTTATCCCTTTACTCCCCCTCAACTTTGTGTAAGAGGAAAACAGCCCTGCTGGCGTTCCTTACCAATTTGCAATATTGTTGGTATAAGCAACCTTGTTTAGGTACCATAAAAATCAAGCTGTTCACACTGTTGGGTGCTGGCTGCAGTCATCTGCTGGGCCAGACCTGCTAATCCCATCTCTTTATTTACGTGTCTTATGTGATTTATTTTCTTAATTCCCTGCCATTCCCCCTCTGGTTTGTGTGTTCTTTATGCTGGTTCTCAAAAGGGAGCAAATAGGATGAAGTATTGTAGGGAAAGCTTTAGAAGTTAATGAATGCAGTATCATTTCTCTGATGCATGCTGAGTGGTCACTCCCATTGGGACTAATGATCTTCTCCTTGCCCCCACTGGACAGAGCCTGCCTTTAACACCATCCTGCTATGTGTAGAGGCAGAGCACAATGGTACCTAACCTGCTGTGTAGGGGGAACCCAACCCAGATCTGTGCAAAGGAACACATGTCCCTGACACATAGTTATGGAGATGGAGCTGTAGCCACTGCATCCTTCAGGCTGGGAGAGACTGATAGGAAATATAGATAGCTGCTCAGCCAAGTCCACACATAATGGGGACAGAGCTGCAGTGGCCACTGACAGGCTATGAGGCTTAACTCAGTTAACTTCTCTTGAAGCTGCAGTCCTGACAAGTTACAAATGACCTGGATCCCATTTTAATGCTTTTGCTTTGTTTTGTTTTGTTTTGTTTTGTTACTGATAGCCTCCCTGGAGCATGTTTTTCAATGACTAAGAGTCCATTGGTGGCCCAAAGCCAATTAGATCAAAGCCTCCAGATAGACTTTACTGGAGTATATTAATGCTGAAGGTTTGCAAGCAACCTGATTTAGGCATTCACCTTGTAATATTTAGGGTTTAAGACCTTAGTTTCTCCAGCCTGTAGAGAAAAAATAACTTCAGCAAAGAGCGGGTGAGATAGCTGGTTTTGGGCTACATCAGCCTTGGTGTAGACTCCTTGCAATAAGGGCTGCTCTTGTCTTACAGCCTTCTTATCTGTGATGTGAGAACTTTCCCCATATGTTCTCAGTCACTTCTGAAAGCTGGGTATGACTTTTCTCAAACAAACTCTCTATGCCAAGGCACACGCAAGATATTTAGACACACAGTCTTCATTCTGTGACTTATTAAATGCTACTTATTCCATCTACTTCATGGCAGAGACAGTTATTTATGGAGTGGGGTATAATGGAAGGTCACCCTGAAGTGACAGGAGCATGTGAGAAGTCCTTCTCTATAGGACACACTTTTAATTCAAAAGGTAAAACTGTCCTACTTAACACCTGTAAATCTCAATTTCCCATCTATAATTATAAATATTACTTACATTTACTGAGTGCTTACAGTTTGCCAGGCACTATTTGAAGCCTTTTCTGTGTAGTAAGCCATTTAATTCTTACAACAGCTGTATAAGGGGGGGATCTACTATTACATATAAATTAGAAATAAGACACATAACCACCTTGCAGGCAGAATTTTTGGAAGAATCACGTGATGTGGTGTTTATGAAAACCTCGAGCATAGTGCACACTCTGTACATCTTTTCCTTCCCACTCAATGATAGACATGAAATGCATTTCAGGTTTAATGAATAAATTTGGAATTATGTGAGACAGATATACAATATGGCTAAGTAAAATTGCCTGTGAAAAGAACGTTTTAGTAATATAAATATTTGGCTAGAAATCAAATTTGTATTTTCTACACAGTTGTCATCAACCCTTAATGAATTGACATATTTGTGCAGAATGAGGAAAGAAGTGAGCCTACACTTGTACTGGTTTCTTCTGCCTGGCACCTAGACGTCATAGTATATCAATTACTACTTCTGATGCTCTTTTCTCTCTTCCGTTCATTCCTGCAGTTGACAGATACCTACTCCATACCTGCTGCGTGCCAGTCCTTGCCATAGGTATCAGACATCAACAGTGCACACTGCATACTCCCTGCTCTCAGGAAGCTTCAAGTCTAGTGGGCAAGACAAACATTAATTGATTTGCTCATGGATGAATAATTCCAGAGATTTAGCAGCCTATTTTGAGGAGCATAGTAAAAAGACTTTCTGAATAAGTGAAACTTAAACTAGGAAGTAGGAAGGAAAGCAGAAGAGTGTGGAAGCAGGAGCAAGATGAGTCATAGGATTTTGCCACATGGAGGTTACTAATGACCATAACAAGAATGTTATTGATATGTCTAAAGTGGAAGACTAGCGTGTCCTACAGCGAGAGTGAGTAGGAGGTAGAAATAGCTTGTGAACAAGGTAGTTGTCCCAGAGTGAGTGGTGCTCCAACAGGAACCAAAACTGTACCGGTGAAGGAATATTTGCTTGATAACATTTCATATACACAGGCTAATAAAAGTTCTACTCTAAAAACCCATTTTTTATAGCACAAGACTATGGGGAAAGGGCCAAGGAAGGGGAAGGGAGGGGGGAGGTTAGGGTGGAGGGAGGGTAATGGGTGGGGCCACACCTAGGTGCATCTTAGAATGGGTACAGGTGAAACTTACTAAATGCAGAATACAAATGTCTACATACAATAACTAAGACAATGCCATGAAGGCTACGTTGAACAGTTTGATGAGAATATTTCAGATTGTATATGAAACCAGCACATTGAACCCCTTGATCCCCTTGATTGCACTAATGTACACAACTATGATTTAACAATAAAAAAAATAATTAAAAATTCTCATTTTAAGGATGTTCACTGAAATGTTATGTACAAAAACATGAAGTAGGAAATACCTAAAAATCAACAAGTCTAACTTAAGTGAATTGTAATACACCCATGTAATATGCACCTACTTAAATTATGTCAAGAAAATCACCAAAAGTGGTGAAATATAGCAGAATGAAAAATAGCAAAAAATAAAAAAATAAAAAAATAAAATAAAAACCCATTTTTTTGGACAAGGCATTAGCTTTATAAGACATAATGCTTCTTTCATTCATAATGGAATTTTACCTGTGTTTTAATTAAAAATACATTTTTTAAATAATATTTTTAGGCACACGAGACTAACATTGCATAAACATATATTGTTTCAAATTTATTATCTCTTAAAATTCTGTTATATAAACAAATCTGTGTTAATGAGGCATGCTAGCTTCTACTTTAGTGGATTATGTAGACGCATTTCACTGGGTGATTAAATATTTAGAGAGAAAATTGACTCTTTCAAGCCACTTATTCTTGCTCTAGGAATCAGCTTCTGCTGGTGTAAATAAAACAGGCTGTAAAAGCTGTAAAAAAAAAAAAAAAACTGTAAAAAGCAACACTGTAAAAAAATAATTACAGTGGGGATGACATCCACGGATTTTTCTATCTGTAAGCCATTTCTGTCAATATAGTTTTGTACGTGTCTGTTTGTACTGTGGTCAAGGAGTCTCTCACATTCTATTAATACATTATTTACATAGGGAAGCACATTAGCTGCTGTTTTATTCATAGAAAAATATTACTCTGTGCTGTGACTAAATGGACTCTTCTAGTACTTAAAAAATTGATATGACTCTAAGTACCTAAGACTTCACCTGTGCAAAGGAGCATTTTCATCTGAAAGCCAAAGAGACCCCTATTCTAGTGCCCTTGACAGCCTTCCCTCTGCTTACTATGTATTTTTCTACAAAGAAATTTATTAAGAAACAGCATGTCTAGCAAACTAGCAGGCAAATCGCTGCTCATCCGATATGGAAACCACGTTCTCAGACAATGGAAGGAAGCCGTCCTGCACACCTGATTGTGTTATGTGAACACACACACATACACACCCAGAACAAATTGCAAGCTATTCAAGTTCTGCAGCCTAGAAGCCGATCCTTTTTCCCAAAGGCTGAGCCTTAGAAAAATGTCAAGGTTGTTTTGGAATTACTGAATGACAAGATCCGGAGTAAGCCGCTTCATCAGACCGACAGCTAGAAAATCCTATTTGCAAAATAGCTCCCACCCGTTTCTTCTATTTCCGAAGTGCGACTCCGTTTTGGCTAGAAAATACACCCCTGTCAGCGGTGAGGAGGAGGGATGTTGTCTCGGCACTCTGTCAGAAACACTGGATGAGTGGACCACAGAACAGTCTCAGACGCTCAGAAGTACAGTCACCCTGTGTCGCTCCCAGCTCAGAGGGGCAATCCTCCGTGGCGCCCGGAAGGGGGAAGGCGAGTGTCGCGACCGCTGGTGGGAGGCAGGAGCCGGGGTGCCCCGTGGCCGGCCACCCCACCGGGAGAGAAGTGCTGTTCGGTACCGTACCGGGTAAAGGCATCCAGGAGCAGAGGGGAGAGCAGCGCCTGCACCCTCGCTAAGTCTCCCGCGCGGGGTCTGGGCGGCCCCTGAAGTCAGCGGGGCAGAAATTGGGAGTGGGGCGGAGCAGGAGGTGGGCACAGTCCTTTTCCCCGGCTATTCCCCGCAGCCGCCGAGGCGCGGCCACTGGCTCTTGCTAATCCGTGCGTCCGGGGCACGCTGGACAGCGGCTACGGCTCCCACAGCCTGCACCTGCGGCTCCGCGGGCACCTCTTCGGACTGGGCATCCTCCTCCGGGTATCCCAAGGCCGGGGTTTCCATACGTGGCCATGGCTGGGGCTTCTCGGCACCTCTCTGGGGTGCCCTGGCCGCTTGTTGCGGCGCTCACCTGCCTGCTCCGGAGTTGCCCCGCGCTGCAGGGACAGTTACCGTCCTCGCTTGGGACCGAGCCCCACCCGGCGCTCCACTTGCCCACCCGTGGTGCACTCGACCGCAGTAGCCCCGACCGCTCCAGCGTCCTGATCGCCAACCCCGGCCTCCGCGTGCCCCTGGGCCGCTCGTTTTGGCTGGACCCGCTCCGGGACCTGGTGATTCGAGTGCAGCCCAGGGACCGGTGCGAGGTGACGGTACTGGACGCCCTGCCGCTGCTCCAGGGCACTCTCTCCCCGCGCCGCTTCCCCTGCGCCTTCGGACCCAGCCAAGTCCAGTACACCCACTTCGGCTCCCGCAGCCCGGGACGCGCCCGGGTGCGGCTGCAGCTGCGCTACGACGCCCCTACTTACACGCTAGTGCTGCCCTTCACGATGGCAGTGGTCGTGGTCTTCTCCCAGCCGGAGCTGGTGAAGCGCAACAGGCCGTTGGTAGTGGAGAAGCTGCGGGGCCTGAGTCGCGCTATCGACAGGAGCGTGCTGGACTTCACCTGGCAGGCCTCCGGAGCCGCCGGCACCCGCAGGTGCCGCATCACTCCTCTTCCTCACCAGGGCGGCCCAAGGCCCAAGTATGGGCGCTTGGTGGACGCCGTGGGGGCCCCGGTCCCCGGGGGCCAGGGTGTAGACTGTGAGGCTTTCGTCCAGGCTGGAGTCCTCTATCAGCACACCGCCACCACCCCTTCGCCCAACCGGGACCACGTTCCCATGATGGTGGAGCTGCTGGGGCCTGAGGACGGAGGCCCTGGGTCAGTGATCCGCGAGCACTTCCAGCTGCTGGTGCTGATCCGCGAGGGAGCCGAGAACACGGCGCCCAGACCCAGCATCGGGGCCCTGTTGATGATGGAGGTGGATCAGTTGGTGCTCACAGCCCTGACACCCGACGCGCTGGCCGCGGAGGACATGGAGTCAGACCCTGATGACTTGCTCTTCAATGTTCTCAATGCTCCCACAGACCCGCCGGGCCAGCAGGGCTACGTGGTCAGCACTGACGACCCCCTGGGCCTTCCAGTCTCCTTTTTCACCCAGCGGGAGCTGCGAGAGCTGAAAATTGCCTATCAGCCCCCTACAGAGAACTCGGATGGGGAGCATCTCTTCCAGCTGGAGCTGCAGGTGGAGGATGCGGACGGCGCCTCTTCAGACCCCTTTGTCTTCATGGTGATAATGAAGTCCAAGAACACCCTGGCCCCAGCGGCCAGCTGTTGCCAAGGACTGCTGCTTTTTGAAGGTCAGTCAAGGCCTCTGCCCAGCACCCCTCACCTTCAGATCAGTCATAAAGATAACGTGGAGGAATTGAAAATGGCTGCAGTCAGGGGCTTGAGACATGGGCAGCTGGTGGTGCTGGGGGCAGCTGCTGGGGGCCAGTATTTCACACCAGCAGATCTGGCAGCAGGGCGCGTGGTGTACCAGCATGATGGCAGCGACACCTTCAGTGACAATATCGTCCTCCGAGTGGAGGGTGGGCGCCACCGCGTGGAATTCCTCTTTCCCATCACCATCATACCTGTGGATGACCAGCCACCAGCAGTGGATGTCAACTCGGGACTCTCACTCACTGAAGGGCAGGTGGTCCAGATCTCCCCCTCCCTGCTGAGCGCTACGGATATTGATTCTGAGGATTCAACCATCCACTTCGTGCTGAGGAACCAGCTTCCAGAAGAAAAAGAGGGAGAGGAGGAGTGGGATGTGACCCCTGGTTCCTCACACCCACGCCACCACTTGGGAGACGTGCTGCTGCGGCAGGCTGGACCGCCTCTGCCCCCTGCTGATGAAGATTGGCACTACGTGGAAAAGGAAAAGCTTTACGAGAAGGTGGTGACCGAGTGGCTGCAGAGAGACATAACAGAAGGGAGGCTGTTCTATCGCCATCTTGGGTCACGCAGCCCTCCATCTGGAATTGCCCAGCTGGCTTTCCATGTGCAGGATGACCATGACCCACCGAATCTATCCACCCAGCACTTCTTCACCATCAAGGTCCAGCCAGTGGACACGGTGAGTCCAGAGCTATGTCCAGGAACCACCCTGGAGATGACTGTACAGAAATACCAGCTCACTCCCTTCCAGAAGAAATTCCTCCGATACATTGACCAGGATTCAGATGACCAGAACGTGTGGTACACCCTGCTGACACCCCCAACTGACACGGATGACAACCACCAAGTCCCAGCTGGAGAAATTGTGCTTACTGATTCACCAGACACACATATCATGCATTTCACCCAAGCCCAGGTAAATCACCACAGAGTTGCCTACCAACCTCCACAGAAACTGGGTATTGTACCACGGGTTGTGCAGTTTACCTACCAGGTGGAGGATGCTGCAGGCAATAGCGTCCAGGGCACATTCACATTATTTTTGCAGCCTGTGAAAAACCAGCCTCCTGAAGTCACCAACAGAGGCTTTTCTGTCTTACAAGGAGACAGCTTTACCTTCAGCAGTAATGAGTTGAATGTTACAGACCCCGACACAGACATTGACCAAATTGTCTTCATATTAGTCTGGGGTCCCCAACATGGACACTTACAGTACTTTAAAAAATGTATTGTCCCTGGGGAATCTTTCATTCAAGCTGATATTATTAATGGGAGTGTCTCTTACCAGCACAGCAGAGACCAGATCACCACTGACTCCTTCCATCTGGAGGTGAGTGACGGGGTACATCATGTACCCATTGCTGTCCAGATTTCTGTGCATCCCACTGCAGCTAATGAAAGTCCCAGGATCTCTGTCACAAGAAGTCCGTTATTGGATGTCTCCATAGATGTACTAGAGAATAAAGCCACTGAGATCACCATGGGTTTCATCCATGGCAACAAAGGCACAAGTGACTTGATGCTGTCTTTCATAGTGGAGGACAGCCCCAAGTTGGGTATCATTTTAGTAAATGGCTTACCCACAGAACGATTCACCCAAGAAGACCTCATCAATGGGACAGTAGCCTATGTCCACACTGGAGGTGAAATTGGTTTCCAAGAGCAGTGTGATGCCTTCAATCTCACCCTCTCTGAAGATTCTCACCAGTTTGTAGTGGAGAACAGCATAATAGAGAGAGTGCAGGTGCAAGTAAGTGTGCTGCCTGTAAATAATGTGGGCCCCAAGGTCTTGGTTGGGGAGCCCTTCATTGTCTATGAAGGTGGAAAGAGCCCCTTGGCCTTACAACATCTCGACATTAAAGATCTGGACACTCCCCAAGACGAAATTCTATGCACAGTGATTGGTCAGCCAGCCTCTGGTTACCTAGAAAACATTGCACCAGCTCCTGGTTCAGAAGTGTCCCAGGCTGGTAGCCCCATCAGTGCTTTCTCCATCAGAGATGTCCGAATGAGGTGCATCAATTATGTTCAGAGTATCCACAAGGGTGTGGAGCCACAAGAAGATCAATTCATCTTTTTTTGTTCTGATGGTATCAATGTCTCCCAAAATGTCTCCTTCCATATTATCATCTTACCCACCAATGATGAGCAGCCTGAACTTTTTGCCCATGAATTTGTGGTATTAGAGGGGATGAGCCTGGTCATAGACACCCCACTGCTCAATGGTACAGATGCTGACTTGCCACCGACTAAGCTCCACTTTCAACTCACAGCCCTTCCTCGGCATGGACGAATAGTACAACAGCTGGCCACAGGAAGCCGGCCCATCCGCAGCTTTACCTCACAGAACATCCACAAGGCCTCCACCATTGTGTATGAGCATGATGACTCAGAGACCACAGAGGACAGTTTTGAGGTCTGGCTGAGTGATGGCAAGCACACCACCCACAGGAAGGTCCCCATTGTGGTGATACTGGTGGATGACGAAACTCCTCAACTGACCGTCAATGAAGGGCTAGAAGTACAGACCAGACACTCTGAGGTCATCACAAATCAGGTCCTCAGAGCTACAGATCTTGACTCAGATGCTAAGAGCCTCAGCTTCGTCCTCCATTCAGGACCTCAACAAGGGCTTCTACAACAACTGAGGAATCCTGGAGAAGTGAGGAGCAACTTCACTCTGGGAATGAACTTTACCCAGGATGAGATTGACAGAGGCCTCATCTGTTATACCCACACAGGCCAAGAAGGGGTTGTGGACTTCATCAGGTTTGAGGTGACTGATGGGGTTAACACTTTGAAAGACTGCTACTTCTATATTACTATTGGCAGTTTAGATAGGGTCTTCCCAGAGGTGATCAGCAAAGAGGCCACTTTGACAGAAGGCAGCAGAGCGACCCTCACCACTGATCTGCTTAGCAACAGTGACATCAACAGTCCTGATGAACAGCTTCACTTTAACATCACACGGCCACCAAGCCTGGGCCACTTGGAAAACTCAGACCACCCTGGGGAACCCATTGCCTCTTTCACTCAGTCTCAAGTGGTTAGCAACAAAATATCCTATGTTCACACTTCAAATAGTGAGAGGAATGTGGACAGCTTTGAATTGCAAATGAGTGCTGAACACAACCCTGTGATCAGAACCTTCAGGATCGTCATCACAGATGTGGATCAGAAGAAACCTACCTTGATCATCCATAAACTAACAATGCAAAAAGGGGATAAAAGGCTGATCACACCCTTGGAATTGACAGTGGAAGACAAGGATATCCCAGATAATCTTATTCATTTTACCGTCACTGAGCTCCCCAATCATGGCAAGGTTCTGTATAATGGCAGCCACCCCGTGACCACTTTCACCAAGCAAGACCTGAGCGAGAACCTGATTAGCTACTGGCACGATGGCAGTGAGACCACTGAAGACAGCTTCTCCTTGACTGTGACAGATGGCAGTCATACTCACTCCTGTGTCTTCCCAGACACTGCCCTGGAGACATGCAAACCTCAGGTAATGAGGATCCAGATAAGATCCCCAGACAGCAGGCTTCCCCAGATTGCCATTAACACAGGTGCCTCAGCCTTGAAGCACCTTCACACTGGACGCATGGGTGTCCTAATTACCAGCAAGTCTCTGAAGGCAGAAGGTCAGGACAGTCCTCACAGGATCCTAAAGTATAAAGTCACCAGAGGACCAATCCATGGCTTCATTATCAACACTGGCCTTGGAAACCAGAGCACTCGAGCATTTACACAAGGTTGGTACACATTCTTCCCTGACTCCTTTGCTTCTTTTCTTCATTGGATCCCATCCGTTGTCAGCTCTGTGTAAAATTGCTCTGACCTCAGACTATTTGCAGTAAGAGTCTGGTTCCGATAAAATACAGTGGTATATGAAATTATCCTGAAAACAAAAAGTAGCAAGTCTGTTTTCAGCTGTTTTATCAGAATGCCCACCTAAGAGGAAGCCACAGCTATTGATATTTTAATTAAGCTTGTAGTTATAGCTTTAAACTGCAAACATAAGAAGACAGCTTCTGCTTTGGACATAGATCCTGTTAGATAAAGGTACATTCATTTTGATAAAATCAATTTAGTTTTGAATTTTAAGAATGTCACAGCTAGAAATCATTTGCAGGGATCATTAGTAAGTCTTGGTTTTTGATGATGATATTTCATATCTAGATTTTGGATGTATGTTCCATATATTGTACTGTACATTTTTATTGTACTAGTCAAATGTAATATGTACATCCAAAAAGGCATGGAACTGTATTTGCCTAAAATTACTTTGCTTTTATATTTGGTGTTACTACTAACAGTGAACTCACGGAAGTTCCACTGCTTTCCCAGGTGACATGACACCTGGGGGCTTTTACCTGTTCTTCACATTGTCTTATGACTTATCAAGTAGCTCTATGCATAGAAATGAAAAGATACATGATATTTCCCACACATGATACATTTAAACCAAGATGCAATCTCAGGTGAAACTTAACAGAAGGTGTGTAAGAAACAGTTTGATTACATTTTCAGAGCTGCTTCTAAAGCCATGAAGTCATATGTGGTTCTGTAAGAATCGTTCCTTATAAATAAATAAGAAAACTGTCCTTAAAATACAAACAATTACCCATATAAAATGTAATCATAGACCCAAATAACAAATTCTTAAAAACCCAAGAGAATGGGCAATAAAAAGTCATGATTTTATTCTCGTTTTCTTTTTTCTTGGGATACAGTAGTCATTCTTGTTCAAATGCCTCTCAATACATAGTCACTGGGTATCCACCATTAAGCCAAGCCCTATAATTGTGCAAAAACTGAAAACCAGATAGACCTGGCTTCCCGGAGAGTGCCAGGACATTGTAAAACTTGCATAACTAGGACGTCCTCCTTATCGGACATTACCCCAAAGAACATGCACATAGTAGCTCTGTAACAAAATGTTAAACTGAAGTTTTATTTTTACCATTGCAACTCTGTGAAAAAAGCAGATTCATATTCACTTAATCATTACTTTAAAATATAATAATTGTGGCATCTCCGGGCCCTATTAAAACACTGAAGTTGTTAACATGCTCTTTCTCTGCTGTGATGATTATGCTTTCTTCAGCTGACATTGATGAGATGAGGATCCTGTATGTCCTGCAGGAAGGCAGCAATGTAACAAAGGACATCTTCTATTTCTCTGTTGAAGACGATGGTAAGTCAATACCAAAACTGTAAATAAGACTTGTGGTTAATTAAAATCAATGCAAAATGGGAAAGAGTTGAATCATTTATGTAGTAATCACAATCAGTACTTTTATAACACCAAGAAATGAATAATTTTTGTTTTACTTATGTTCCTATGCCCACTGATTCTTGAGAAATCACTGTTTAGGAAGAGAAAGCAATGAGGAACTTGATGGTTGAAGTATGAAATGTTTTGTTTTTTCTTTTTTTCCCCTCTTTTTTGGGGATTTTATAAAGGCACAACTAGGTTACATTGTTTGCATTTGTTGAACTATGAAGAGTTTTACCTGACCTGAATTATATGTAACATCCTATAAGCAAGTGAATCTTATCTTCAAGAGATTCTGAGAATCTAGCTAAGGTTTTTTTTGCCAATCTGAAACAAATCAGAAAATTCACCTTTGGATTTTGTTAGTATTTTCAGCTGCGGAACTGAATATTATGGCTTCTTGACTTTGCCATTATAAACTTTCTGGATGGGGTGAAAAACATGTATTCTGGCCTAGAGAAAAACTTGCTTAAAAACTGCCTGTTTATGCTTCTCCTGTGTCTGTCTTCTAGTATCTTCAAAGTAGCATAAATGGGTAACAACTAGTTAACAGAAGGCACTTCTGTTATGATGTGATGTGGGATATGATGATTATGTGCTCAGAAGAAAAATCATTTTGCAGTATGACAGGATAATGTCAGAAATTATGTCTGTGTGCTTCTTGCCACCGAATAACCTCTTTCTGTTTTAATTATTACTCATTGCCAGTAAGTAACATGTGTTTGCTGTCTAAGTTATGTGTAATCAATCAAGGAGTGAATTCACTGAAAACTAGTCCTGTATGTTTGCCCTTGAACGAGTTGCTTTGTCCTCTTTGTCATGTATTCCCCCATCGGTAAAATGGTGGTCTTTATGCCTACAACCAAAGGTTGCTCAGCGGATTGAGTGAGATAATAAATGTGAAGCACCTGGCACAAAATAGGTGTTTGTTAATGGTTACCTTCTTCCTTGATGATGAGACTAACCACAGCAGAAGCCACTAATCACTCCTCTTCATCTTCTTTAAAGTTTAAAATCTAATCTTTCCTCCCTTTCCCAAGTTCTCAAGAATCACAGTTACTACAAATATAAATGTATGCCTTTTAAGCAATTTCATATGGAAATGTAAGAAAAATATTTCATATTTTCCTGTTTGTTTTTAAAAAGAATGATACCCTAAAAAGATGTACCACTAACTCCCACACTATGCTTTGTGAACAATTCAGAAACAAAAATCAGTCTGCAGGGACACTGGTACGTGAATGTTATAGAGCCGTCATTGTTGAGTGCTTTCTGTGAGCCAGCCAAGTGCTTACAGACATTATGATTTTTGATCCTCACTACCAAATTAGAGGCCAATGTTACGGTGCCTATTTAAAATGAAGACATCAAGGTTGAATAATCTGCCTAAAGTCAAATGAGCAATAAGGAATTGAGCTGGAATCAAATCCGGGTCTTGGCAATTCCAAAGCCAAGGCTCTGAGCTGCTAAAGCTACACTCACTCTGCTTTGAAAAGCTGAAACTGTGGAAAGAAGTCAGAGAACAGGGCTCAGATTTCACTTCCTAACCTGACAAAGAAGCACCTTATAAATTAAAGTGATAAGAATGACCAAACACAGATACCAAAACGTTTGAAGACATATTTATTAGTAGCTAAATCTTAAAACACATATGCATAAACTAATTCAATATTTATGTATTCATTTACCGTATATACCAGAGTATAGCCGACCCGAGTATAAGCCGACTCCCTTAATTTTACCCTAAAAACTGGGAAAACTTAGTGACTCAAGTATAAGCCGAGGTGGAAAATGCAGCAGCCACTGGTAAATTTCAAAAATAAAATATATACCCAAAACAATTACAATAATTGAGGAATCAGTAGGTTAAATGCTTTTCAATATTTATTGCTAAAGAAAAACTGTAAACTAGCAACAAC
>CAUYPK010038216.1:0-46102 GCA_963574355.1 Loris lydekkerianus
CTTCCTGAGCCTGACTAGATGTAGATCCATAGAGCTACTTCCACGTAGCAATGACTCAGCAAGGCCTGGCCTGAAATTGCCTCTACCTAGATACAGCCAACGTGGTACCATGCCATTGGCCCAACCCTGTCACACACCTCAGCCCCTGCCGTCGGTCCCCGCCCCGTCCCCACGCTATATATAACCAGCTGGTTGACGCAATAAAGGTGAGTTCCGGCTTTAAAAAAAAAAAAAAAAAAAAAAGAAAGAATATTCACAGACTGCTCCTGTCGCCTGAGTATTTCATAGCCATCTTGAATAAGCTGAATTAATAAACTATCTTTCATCTGCCAAAAAAAAAAAAAAATCTCTATTTTTACCTTACTGTTGACTTCAGATGTCTCACAAGAAACTTTGAAGGCATAGTAAATCTTACAAAGAAGTCAGGCAAAATGGCACTCCCATCTAACCTATAGGTGTACCTATAAGATAGAGAAACTACTGGTTAAATAAGGGAATATCTTCAGCAGTGTAATTGTTGCTAGAAGAATTCCAACCCTGAGTTTTGGTCAGTCTCACAATGGTGATTATCAGATGTGGTGGGCAGGGTCAGCCTTGGCATTGAAACTTGACCCTTATTATTTCATGATGACCATTTTGGTTGTAACTGTCCTCCAGATTGGCTCCCCAACTCATTTGATAATGGGTAAGTAGAAAACAAAACCATCAAATTGTTGGTTTGTATTCTGCAGAGGAAGGACTGGGTTGGCCAAATTCTACTTTTTTCCCCTAGTTATTTTGGTGTCTTTATCTTCAGACACTCTGCAAAGTAGTAACTCGTCAAGTGGTCATGCTTATGATAGGTACGGCTCAGTAAGCCACAGAAAAGAACATCTGTCACTTAATATAGTTCTGAAAACTCCTAGAGAATACTCCATTTCTTTGAAAAATGTCAGTCAGATTACTTTACATCTTTCAGTTGCCATATTTACTCACAAATTATGGTTTTTGCACCACTGCAAATATTTTTGAGCAAGGTTCTGTAAAGAGAACCTTGATGTGCAGCAAGTCCATTTGGCTGAATGGCTTCCCTTCCATTCATTTAGTCTTCTTGTCTCTCAAATACACAGCGTCTGCTCTTGTTAACTCTCCTGCGGTTAGTAGTTCTATAGTCCTTGACTGCATTCTTGTGGAAAGCTTAATTTTCAAACTAATATGTAAGCCTTAAAAAGAGAAATCGGTGCTTTCTTATAAAAATTTGTAAGATAAATTGACTTGGTATACAAACCATAAAGAAATTCATGTAGAATCTTTAGGCAAGATTTGGGTCACTGCTTGCAAAGCTACATTTGCTGATAGAAATCTCATTATCTTTGTTTACATAGTTCCCCAAAATTCAAAAATTATTCAACTATGTGTATGTGCACGTGTGTATTTCAGTTCTAAATATTAGGACACCAGGATTAACCTTGTATCTGGGCAAACAAAACAAAAAGCAAGGTACTGACTCAAGCATACTGCTTTTAGAAAAACAAACAAAAAACCAGAGGCCATTGTGTTACATCCCCAAAGTGCCCTATGTTAGATGTATAACCAAGAAAAATTATTATAAAACTTGTATGATACCAGGTAAATTATACCAGTAAGGTAAAAAGTCTGTCAATTGAGAAATTTATCTCGTGATTTTGGCTTGGAATAATGCTTTTTAAGTGTTAGTAATTGCTGCTTTTTTTTTTTTTTTTTTTTTTAACCTAAGGGCGTAAGAAACATGCATTGGTTCTTTGAATTTATATGAAAGTGGAAAGAAAAATAGAAGTTTATTAGTGTAGGATGGTTTTGTACTTATGTAACAAAAAGTCTGGCTAAAATGGTTTGGCAAGTATGCAATGCATAATATAGTGTAATAACTTATGGTGTTTTGGAAGAAAAATAAAGCTGCTAAGATATTGTGGTTTTGAAGTTGGCATAGGAGTTGTAGAATGAAGTTGGCCCATGTACTTTCACAGGAACTTTTACAATGGATAACAGACTTTCTAAGAACTGTATATACTGAAGTGATAAGCAAATTATAATGAGTCCTACTGTAACATTTAAGGTCCCATACATTAAGAGAGTCTTAAAAGATTATTTTACAGAGAAGAGTCTCTGGGACACCAGTAAATAAACCTCTTGTTGTTCAAGATATTAACATTTTATCTCAAATTATATTTAAGAAGAATTGCAATATAGCAGTATTTTATTGATAGAATATGAACATCAATAAATATTTAGTAAGTATCTCCTAAGGGCTGGCTTCTACAGAGGATATAGTACTAGTAAGAAAGCAAGACCGTGGCTTTGTAGAGTTTATGCTGTCATGGTCTTCCATTTGGGCATACAGCCATGAAAATTCTATAAGATAAAATAATTTAAATGTTATAAGAGAGACAGTATGTTTGTGTTCTAGGGTAGCAGGTCAGAAAAAAGACTTGTGGGTGTCTCTCTCTAATCTATAGGGGAGAGATAACTATTCCTATTCTAACCACCAACACCAAAATATGATCAATAAGACCACCTATCCAAAGACAGAAGAATAATATAACAATGAATATAGGACAGAGAAAATTAAATCCTCAATCATGCACATTTAAGGTACTATAATAATGAGTGGGGCTTTCTTTCCATGGGAGAAGGAAGAATTTAAATTTCCTCTTTGTGGCACTCTCTTCCATTTCATTTGGCTATGGTTTTTGGAGCATCCAGTGTTCTGAAATGGCATTTATTTGGGATCCTTTAAAAATGAGGTACATCTTATTCCTGGTATTGTAATAAAAGGATAAATGTGGTGGGTGAAATACATGGCTCAGCTGTGTGTGCTAGAATAGGAGAGAGCTCAGGATTTGTTACTAATCTCTATCTAGAAATCAAGAGCTTTTTTTTTTTTTTTTGGAGGGAATCCCATGAAAATAACCCTCAGAAATCCAGCAGAGTTAGTGTCATCTGCCACTGGCAGCTCGTAAAGGATTTTAAGATTTAGCATCCAGCTGTTTCTTCTTTACAGGCTTTATGAAAGAGCTTTTGAAGTGAACCTTGAAAGTCACAAAGGATTTCAACTGGCAGAAATAATAGTAAGAAAATTCTAGAAAGAGCAAATCATGTACATACAGGTGTGCAGAAGAGTGGGGGAGATTAGGGGCCGATAGAACAGAGTTCTATTTGGTTGAAAGATGATATATCAACAAGTGTTTCAAGATGGGCCGTGCTGAAAAGAGACCTGGGGCCATATTGAAAACCAGCATGGAAAAGTTGTGATCACTTTAGCAAGAGTTAGCATGTCTCTAACATTTCTAGTTGAACACACAACCAAGATGGCTTTCGTATGTCCTAGAGGAAGATTTTCTTTTTTTCGCTTCTCCTTGACTCTACCTTGTGAATTTTGTCCTCTCACTCCTGGATGGAATCTTGGATGGATCGCATAGCTTATCTAGATAATAAATGAGTAGTCATCTTCCCCAAGTAGTGAGAAGTTTTGTCCAGTATAAAATCAAAATTCAAAGCTCTCACCTAATCTATAATTTCTGTTCTTAAGACAGGAGAGCTTGCAGTGGGTGAAGTGGGTGTTTGGCTCCTTCTCTCTTTGGACACCTCCTTCCTTACTTTCTTCCTGCATTTGCTAGTGGCCAGAGAAGGGCACAAGGAAGAGGTTAGTGAAGGGGAATACTACTTGATTAGCACAGTTAACAGGGCACTGGCACATCCAGTTATGGCAGAGGACAAAAGCTGACTTTTTTTTGTGGGATACTCTTGAGAGTTCCTTGGACCTTATACCCACTTCACCTCCCAGACTTCCCACTACCTTTGCCTGGAGCCCCCTCAGCTTCTGTAATAGATATTCACTGTGCTCCCATCCAGAAGCCAGAAGCCTTCTGGCTTTTGGTTCACAGCCAAAAGAGACCTCACAGTCAGCTGCCTAACTACCCATGGAAAATATACATCTTTTATTCACTGTTGTTTGGAAGGCAGCCCTTTATCTCCTCAGTTTGCTTCTCAAAATCCTGTCATCTTATTACTTCTGGACTACTTTTAGATTGTTTCTCAGCCCCACACTCTAGGAGAAGCATGGCAAGTTCTCCAAGTATTCTTTCAACATCTCCTTCGCTTGATTTGAGGTGAATGAGAACAATCCCTTCCCTTGTAGGCCAAGAACTTTCTTTGACAAAGACTTCAGAGTGGAAGTCATTCAGCACATTTCAGACCTAAACTAATTTTCATCTTTTATACTTAGGAATTCGCGGTCATTATGTACTTGTGTAGGTAATACTTACATGCATTTGGTAGTGTGTTTTATGTAAAACTATTTCTACAAGGATTTATACTATTCTCCAATATTAAAAGTAATCAGCTCTTTCAAAATATCAGATTTAAAATTGTCATTTAGACAGTCAGAATAAATCTATTCCCTGTCTTTTGACTTGTATGTACCATTTCAATCTCAGACTTAGGTTTTGTTGTGCTTTTGTTTTATTGATGAGGAGTGAAGTTTTCCTTCGTTTATTTATCCAGCAATATTAATCTATGATTGACAAAATATTTGCCTTGCATTTTTTTACAATAAAGTAATTTGAATAGAATATTTGGAGAACATCTATAGGAATACTTAAGGACAGAAGTTTCTTATGTATATATTATATTTACATAAAATAGCTTTTAACAAAGATTTTGGAACTTACATATGCAAAAGAGCATACTCTTTTAAAATAGTCATCATAAACTCTGTTAATTGACGTTATAATTTCTCAAAGTATTTAATATGGTCTCATTTAATTGTCACATCTCGCATAAATATTCCATACTAGTACATATTGCATATATTTCCATATACATTCATAGTGTGTATAACATGTAAACTAGACACATTAGCAGATTTTAAAAATCTACTGTATTCCAAATACTGTTTGACTTTACCATAAATATTATTTGAAATGTTTGATGTTTCAGTGCTAGTCATATGGATTTTATTTTGTAAAAGTTTTTCTTTGTTTTGTATGATTATGGAAGCCTACATAACTGAACTGTGCTGCAATTTAAGTACTTTTTTGCCGCAGCATAAGATAATGAAAGAAAAACTAAAGAAACTCTGACCATCGTACCACATATTTTTTTCTTACAGAAACATTAAAATCTTTCTTCAGGCATTTTATGTCCTCTTTTGAGGACATAAAGATTCTTTTATTAAAAGAATCTTGAAATAAATAGCAGAGCCAAACTGCAACTTTCAATAGGGTACTGCACCACTGACTTTTTATTTCAATGACTTTAATTTGTTTCTTCAAATCATAGCCAATGGCATAAAACTAAAGTCCCAGGCAAGGCGTAACAAGCTTTTATGATGTACCTGAATTTTGTAAAGCTCTGTGTTGAGTTCTCTAAAATACATGTACATGACTAAGATAGAACCACTGGTGTTAACTGCTCAAATATTTAGAGAAGATATACTTTTCATGAATTTTGATCTTTTTCTCAACCATACTATCAGATCAATAAATCAATGATGGATAAAATAAGAATCATTAAGATATCTCTACTTTTTTTAATTAAAAGAAAATGGAAAATAATATTTAATAACTCTCTAAAGAAGCAAGGGCTTCATAGGTTTAAAAGGGTTAGAAAAAATTATAATTGAAAAATCAAAAGATATAATATTTAAACTTTTATGTTTCTACAAATAACTGAAATAGTTCACCAATGAAACACAGATATAGTCTATCATGATTCCAACAGGCATATTTTATTACTTCAATTATAAAGCAGTTTATTGAAGCTGGCAAGAAAAATGCTAAGATGTTCCATAAATTAATGAGCAAAGAATTGGAATGAACCAACTAGAAAGAGAAGATGCAAAAAGGCAATTTGCATAAAAGTAACTATTTCTACTAGAAATGGAAAAGATACCAATTAATATTATGATAATATGTGTACCTATAAAATTAAAAGCCATGAAAAATTTTTAGAAGTTTTCAATGTTTGTGATATGTGGTCACTAGGGTGCTGTTTCATCAGCTGCTCCAGGAACCATGATTTTAAAACTCTTCTGGAAAGAAATTTGGTAAAATGCATCACAGGCCTTCAAATAATCATATTTCTGGAGCCAATAACTTAATTAGATTATTTATTTTTAAATAAATCTCAGCCATCAAAATGACAATTACAATGCCATGAAATAACAATTAAATATCAGGGAAATGGTGAAGTGAATTATGATACATCAGCATGATGGTACTTTTGCTCCCACTTGTAAAATGATATTTAATTTTCTTTAGAGAACAGTGGCTTCTCATGTCGATCTGACATTTCTCAAATCCTCACATATTATCTGTGTGTCCTTGGGCAAGTGGCATGACCTCTCTGAGCCATTTTTTGTATCTATAAGGAGATATAAAAATACTACCTCATATGGATCTCATAAAGACATTCAATAAACGTATGAATACATTCATTTTATTTTATTTTTTATTATGAAATAAATTATTTTATTTTGTATTTTATTTTTTTTTAAATCAAAACTTTATTCAAATTAATATGAGGGTACAATTTTTAGGTTACATTGTTCACTTCCAGGGTAAAGTTCCATTTGTAGATTAGCTCCTCACCTGGGGGCGTGTTATACACCCTTACAATGTGCACATTAGGTGAGATCCCACCTCATGCTCTCCCTCTTTCTGCCAGATATGAATGCATTTAAAGTTCTGGTTCCTATCAGCACGTAACAAATATTAGTTATTGTAATATATAAATTCATATTTGGTAAGATCACAATGACAAAAATATGCATGAAAAGAAGTCCACAATATAAATACAGTAGAACCTCCATGGTTGACCATCTTAAGTTTAGCTAATTTTTATAGACCAACATACAAAATAGGTCTAGTTCCTTATGTTGACCACCTCTGTATGTTGACCAATTTGTTACAGTCCCTTAAGTGGTCAACTTACAGAGGTGGGTTTTTTTTTTTGTTTTTTTTTTTTTTAATGTGTTTACTTGGTAGAGCAATGGGTAATCTTTGCCTTTGTAGTTCTAACATTTTACAATGAGTATGTGTTAGTTTAAATGAGGGAAGGTTATTGAAACATTTGACTTAATTTTTTTTAAAGAAGGACATATTATCTGTCCTCAGGACCTTTTGAATTCAACTGGAAACTAAAGAAAAGGAATACACTATCAATTAGGGCAGAATGTGTTAATTACTAGCACTAAGAAAGGAGGGAACTGACCCAGCAGAGGACAAACCAAATACTTGACAGGGAAGGTAGTGTCTGGCGAAGACTTCCAATACATTGGATTTTGAAGGTGACATTAAGCACACAGGAAGATCTATACTTTTCAGCAGAGAAAACAATGAAGTGGGAAAGGAAAGACCAGTAAGTGACTTACACTGATGGGAACATACGATACTTAAAGGGACAAACCTGAGAAAGGCTGTTTGCAATCTATCATGGAAGGTTTTAAGTCACAAGTTATACATTTAGATTGTTTCCAAAAGAAATTGGGTCTATTCAGGTTTTATTGTTTACCATCTACTTAGAAAAGGACAGATGCGGTTTTAATTTTTATTGAAATATTGTCTTCTACTTAAAGATATTAAACTGTAACCCAAACATATTACTGTAGTGAATTGATTCCTCTCCACGGATAAGTGCCTCAATAAACTTGCTCACACTATTAGTGAAGGCCCTGGGTGGTCTGCTTTTACTCAACATCCCCAACTCTCTCTCAGTGTCCCCCACACCTGGTTCATCTCCTGAACCAAAAACACACCTTCCCACATATGCAAATTTTGTCAAGAAACTCCTTAATCTTCCTTCCTGGCTTTTTGACTCCAATGCTTATTTCCACGCCCAGGTCAGTTCCACTTCTGCCAGGTCACGTGCAGTCCTCCAAACACCCCGTGCTTGCTTTCCTCCAAGAAACAAAAATTCACTCTGTCAGAGACTGTCTTAAGAGTGTTCAAAATTTTTGCCTTGAAACTTTTCTTCTACTTGGTGTTTATTTTTAGAAGTTTAGAGTATATTTATTTGGGTTCAGGAATCAATTGTGATACTTCCTGGGGTTCCCCATATCACAAGGTGCACTCTTATACTGAGTCCATGCAGCGATCTTGTTTTTTTTGACAATGAATCCTGAGCAGGAATGTGTGAGGAAGGAAGACACAGGAAGAGATCTCTTACTCTATCCCATTCTGTTTCTGCTCAGGTCTGTCAGGAAATAGATCTAATTTCTCATTAAAACTATGTAATGCTTAAATATTATTAGTGTTTTTGCAATTGTTATGAAGAGTTTCAGACACTTAGCAATAATTTCCAAACATAATTGCTGCTCAGTATCTTTGGAGAATTGTTTCCAGGACCTCCCCCACCCCCCAAGGTATGCTCATGTCCCTTATGTAGAACGGCATAGTATCTGCATATGACATACACAATCCTCTTGTATACTTTTAAATCATTTCTATATTATTTATAATACCTAATACAATTTAAATGCTGTGTATGTGGTTATTGTACTGTATTGTTTAAGGAATAATAAAGAAAAAAAAAACTGTACATATTTAGCACAGATGCAACCATCCATTTTTTTCCCCATAAATATTTTCAATTTGTGGTTAGTTGATTCTATGGATGCAAAATTCATAGATACAGAGGGCTGACTGTACCGCAGCCAAACCAAATTGGTTTTTGGCCTAAGAAGTATTTCTCTTTGTATAATTTTTAGATGTAAACACAAATAATGAGATCTAAATTTAGAACATTACTGGATCTAAATGCATTGGATAGTATTTACAGTTTGAAGTGAACCATTTGGAGGCTGTTAAACTTAGTTTTAGTTTTGCAACCAAGAAAGAATGATGAATAACAACCAGAATAGGTCTGTTTGACCATGAGAGGATGCTCAGAGGCATGTTCAGGGCATGGTGAATGCCCTGATGAGTGATCTTGAGACTCACTTCTGGTCACTTGTCCTCAGTGGTAACTTGGCACAAGCATATACATAAAATATTCTAATTTTGACTCAGTTGTCACAGTAAAAGTAACACCGGCAAAAGAAAGTATTCAATATACTCAATATTAATATGAAGCCAGTAGATGATCTAATATACATCCACACAGGAGAAAAACTCAATTTGATTTAAGCTGGGGGGAGGAGGAAGAAAAGGGGGGAGAAAAGAGGGAGGATTGGTGTGTTCCATCTAACAGGCCTAATGTTAGAGTATATAGCACCCCTCCAGGAACCTTATGTAACAAATGCAAACATTGTAACCAATTGTTTCTACCCTCCCATTAATTTGAAACAAACAAATATATATATATATATATATATATATATATTTTTTTTTTTTTTTGTATATATGGAGGATGCCAAGAATATATGTGCATTAAAAAAGGTAACATAGGCAAGGACTTTTAAAAGAAAATGCTTGGAGATTGGCAAGAGTATGTATGGTAAGTGAGCACTTTCTTACATAACTAGTGAAAGCGTTGATTGGTTTCCTATTTCTGCAGCAAAGTTTAATGCATATTTCCAGAAGCCTTAAGAAGTATATATCTTCTAACACAGCTGTCCCAGTTTCAGGAATTTTTCTAATAATCCTAGATGTGCACACCAATGCAGCTGTTAAGATGCTTATCATTATTTGATTAGCACAGTGAAAAATTGGAAATCACCAAAATGTCCTGTAATTTTAGACCGACTAATAAAAATAATTTATGACATACACAGTTCTATATACACATAGCTAGTGGATAGAGCCACTGCATGATGTTCTAGGGGAAAATATTTAATGACAGGGAATAAGGTTCATGGTATGGTCAGTTCCAGTCAAAAGGCAAACAATTATTTCCTGAAAAACAAAAATGTGCCTGACACTGTTGTAGACTCTATAAATAACAGGTGACATTGAAGTGGTGAGAAACACACTACACACATAGACAAATGAATTGCAGGTACTGCTAAGGGCTGGAAAGAAGATAAAACAGGGCAATGAGGTGAAGAGTGACTGAGAAGGGGATAGGGCTGCTTTGTCTAGGCCAGATCTCTCTTCAGAGGTGACGTTTGAATCGAAACCTGTATGAAGCAGCCACCTGTAGGTCTAAGAAAGAACACTTTAAGCAGGAGAAACAGCAGTGCAAAGGCCTTAAGATAGGAAGGAGTTTATAGTATCTGGAAACACGTGTGTCAGAATGCCAACTGATCATGGTTATTTCCTCTCCTCTAGTGGAATTACAGAGCACTTTGTATTTTCTTGTAGTTCCTTATCTATAATATTCTTACTTTTCTATAACTTTGTAGATTCATTTTGAATAAGGAAGAATAATAATTAATATAAGTGATAAAATACTGCTTTCATCCATGTACCTTAGATGGCAGTTTCCCAAACTAATTGCTTGCAGTAACAAAGATAAGGCCTTAATCTATAAAGCCAGTAGGTCTCATTCTGCCAACTTTATGATTAAAAAAGCCTATATCACAGATCATTCTGATCTTGGCCTGTTCTTTTCTTTTCAAAGTAATTAATTTGACCTGGGGAAGATTTTCCCTGGAGGCAATTTTTTTTTCAAGTATCACAATGTTTATTGATGGATACAAGTATATAAAATTAGAGCATGAATGTGACTTGATAAATTAAAGCTAGTTTTAAGTTGTACATTGTCTAAAGAAGCTAATCCAGGTTGTCCAACATTTTTTCTTTTCTGCCACATGTTGCAAGGGTAAGAGTTGTCTTAAGCTGCACATTAAATGTGCAAACACCAGTGGAAGCTGGTGAGCAAAAGGAATGGTCAGTGCATATTTTTCACAATATCCAACACCACAGATAAGCAAAACAGTCCTCAAATAATCTGCTGTGGCCCATGCGCCACAGGTTGGACACCCCTGGAGACCAACATGATGGCCCTATACAAATCAGGGCAAAGTTATCATAAACAAAATACACCCCACTAGTGTTCAAATGGGACTGGGGCAGCAAACCTTCACATATGATTTCTTATAACTCAAGTCCATGTTTAGATGCAGACAGGCTATAGATGGTCTTACAAACTGGGCTTCCAAGCACCAGCACCTATTGCAAGGCATAGGAGGATGAATGGGACATCTGCTTTCTATTGGTTCTGTAGGGAGCAACTCATGAAATCATCACATTTCTTCCTAGTGAAATAAGCACTTTGGTCTATTTTCTGATAAGAGGGTAATAAATGATCCAAAGGAAAACACTCATTTGAGATCACGCCATATAGCTATTCTCATTTCTTTTTATTTAAATCAATTTGACTTGATCTCCCAACACTGATTATCTAGTATGGAAGCAAAAAGAAAAAAAAAATGTGATTAGAACCACATATCAGATTATTCTCTAAAGATATAGTAGGTCTATGGGAAAAGGAGCTTTTTTTTTTTTTTTTTTAGAAATAATGTAAAGTTAACAAACTTTGACCAAAAAAGGGAGAGGCTTTGACCTCTCCTGGACTAAATTTTTATGAGCAACCGTACCATGAAATTGAAATTAAATATATATGGGATTTGAATTAAGCATACCGTGGGGGGTATAGAAGAAGGAGGGATGCATGTTTTGGAAGAAGACCAAGGAAGGAAAAATCACTTTCTGCAGAATTTTGCATTAGTTTGGCTCTGCCTGTAGGATTTTTTAGGATTTATCTAATCTCTGAAGTTCTATTAGACTTCACCTTTTAATGAAAAGCAGAATAGACTCAGTGTCAAAAGGAGCTCACTGGATGCAAACTTTGATTGAAATTGAAAGTTTACAAGAACATTTATATTAAATATTTTAATCTACTCAGTTTTCTTTTAGATATCTCTATTACAAAAATAATTTTTAATCTCTCTGAAGATATTACAAGTTCATGGTTTAACACTGTTTATAAAGCAGACAGATCTGTGTACTTTGTATAGATCAAAGGACCTCACAAAGTCTTGGTAGTTTAGATGGTAATAAACACTATATTTGCTTGAGTTATGTGTAAATCAGATAAAAATCCATCAGATCAACATCTTGACTAATAGAAGAGGCAAAACATTTAGTATTATCTGTAAGTGCTAAAAAAGATCTTTGCAATTATTCTATTTTTTCACTGAAAAAGATTTGTCCTTCAAAGACATGATAAAAATATGGTGTTCTTTAAATAATGAAAATCTCATAAAAATCATATAATTATTAAATAAATTGCTGATTTGGATCTATTTTCACAAAGGTTGCTTGTAAAAGTCAAGATTTGAAAAACAGTTATAACATTTATACACAACAAATTATTAAATACATTTGAATATTTCATATTGTCAATGAATTTATTTAATATTAAGGTAATTGGAAAATATGAACAAAATAAAGTCATAAGTGGGATAAATAAATTAAGTATCAAATATGAGTCTGTTATAGCAGAGTGTCACAAACACCAATTAATTGGTGACTATATTGTGTAACTATTAATAAAGACAACCCATGAGTGATTTTTAACTTTTTCTTGTCAATAGTCTGTACTTACTCAACAAAGAAGCTCTGGACAATTGTACCCTGCCATTGAATAACTGACATTATTCGTGAATGGTCTTTTGACAATATAGGTGTAATGAAAGATACAGACAGCATCCTTTTGAATATACATTAGTAAGTACAGAATATGTCTGTGAGCAACTCATTCTCTCAATATCATGAGAGGAGGAGCCACCTTCAGGAAGTTGTGAGCTATTTGCCTACTTTTGTAACAGCTCTATATTATTTTTCTAGGTTTCTCTTTAAAGATGGAGTATTTTAAACACATATGCCAAATTGGATTTTCCATTAAAGAATTTAAATTTAATGGAATGTTCACCCACGGTAGAGTTGTTCAGGCCTCAGAAGATGGTATAGTGATATTTTAAGTTTTCTAAAATATATATTTTTACAGGCACAGAGGAAAAGCTCAAACTCAAACAAAAATGTAACCTTCATTTTAAAAGTTGATAAAGCTCAAACACACCATTTTAAACCACAAGGTGTAAGAAAAATGTTGGAACATTTCAATAAAGCAAGTGAGAAACTATAGACCTTTTTTGAGTTACCTTAATTTGTTATCTTTATACTTATTTACTGAAGAACTAAGGGAAAATTAAAGAATATAAAATTATTAGAATATAAACAAAAGCAATAAAGTCAACTAGGAAAATTAAGATAAATTATTCTGACATCTAGAAGAAAATTGAAACAAAAATTTTTCATAGGTAAATTATAATAAGTCTCTAAAGTTTAAAAGGTAGTGAATAACTATAGATGCTGCTACCTCTCTTCTCTGGGGGTAAAGCTCCTGTGCCACTCTTGAGACATCTCACAAGCAGTCTGACTTATGACTGCTTATGGCACTCTGTGAACACTGGTATTCTTACTGGACAAAGAGGTCCGGCTGTCTGTCACTGTCAGCCAATATTCAGAGACAGGGATAGGTACACCAAACTTTGTTAGAAGGCCGGGATTCTGGAGAACAGTGAGAGTAGCCTCTCCAAGACTGTTCTGTTCTTCCATTTGCAAAATTTCAGTTTTATATATGATGGTTCACAGTAAAGACCACAGTAACCCTTATTTTAAATAATAATCAGCACAACTTGGTGACAATTACAATATTTCCAATTCAAAAGTTAGTTTCTAAACTACTCAAGATGGGTGTTTTTATGGTGAGAGTTAAATTTACAAAACAGTAAGAAGGAGACAGGAGGTGAAGGTCACTTAGGACCTAAAATTATCAGACCAGCTGTGTCATGTCTGCCCTCAGAGACTCATCCTATTCTTACTACATGTGCTTTCAATGTTGAAGAGTGGATCAAATATCAGTAAAGTTTGCCTGTTTCCTTTTCATACACAACTTACATTTAAATTTCTAAATTCTGATGTTAACTCCCCATACCCTGGTGGCAAGATCTACACTTTAGAGACTAATGCTTTAGTGTTTTCATGCTACTCTTCATTTTAGTACATGACTGATTTATTAGCCTTTGAGCCACATAATGTTAATTATTCATTTGGCTAGCATTTCTTCTGTGAATTATAATCAACCTTGCCTTAATATAAATACTTAACACTTGCCATTTAGCATATTCATATTAATCCTTTGGGTTATGGGGAAGAAAAATAGAGATGCTTATTAGTGTGTATGTAATTTGCCTAAAGATTTCACATTTCTTCATATGTTTAATGTTACTGAAGTCATATATTCTCACTTATAATAGACTTTATTAATGAAAGTATACCACACCTAGAATATTCACATACTGAAAGCTGCATTGGAAGAAAGTACTTTGGGGTACATTTTAAGATTTGCCATAAAACCTCAAACATAAGATCTGTAGGATTAAAAATAAGAAGGCACAGTCTATTACACATACTCCCCAGCATTCCTCAGAAGCTTGCAGTTACCTATGATCACAAAGAGAGCTGAGAGATTGGCTCTTCTCCGGTTGAACTTTGTGATTGAACTTAATATAGTTGATTTCTAAAAATTGCTTTTTCAGTTTGTCATGTGAATCATTAAGATAGGCAGGGGTGAATTTATAAAGGGATCTAGAGAATAAATGTGCCTTAAAAGTTGGGAGAGAGAACGGAGAGCTCCAATAAGCTATCTCTGTGCTTCATTATTTGGTAATTTGGGGACAGATACATTTTTTTACAATTGCTTTTTTAAAAGTGAACAATTCATACTCCCAGGTCCTGCAGGAGCTGATTCTTGGTCCAAATGCCATATTTAAAATATATCTAAATACATTTCTACAAATATCCCTGATTGATTTAATGGTCTTTAGATAAAAGCTTTTGTCTAAAATGCTTTTCATTGTGAGTGCACCTGAAAACAATTTTAGGAATGAATTTCCTTTTCTCTGAGAGTCCTAGAAAGCCTCAGGTGACATGTTGCTACCTGTCACAGTTGGCTGAAGGGGTAGAACTTTGACTCTTCTCTTAATATTTAGCAGTTTTCATTGCTTAATGTTAAAATTACCTACCTGTTTAAAGGGATTGTTATTTTAAGAGGTTAATTCTGCAAGTTCAAAATTATTAACTCTGTAAATTGAGGCACAATGATCAGGAAATTAGGAAGAGAGTCATGAGGGGAAGAATGTGATCTCCTATAATATTTTTTATATTGAAATATTTAAAAATATTCCCAGAAACATTAAACAATAGTAGAGATCCGCTTAGGAAATTCTCTTTAAACTATATGGAACCAGTATAAAACTAAAGTTGCATTAATTCTGGAAATGGCAACCAAATGAAAGGTGTTGCCAGGGCCTTGCAAGAGGAATACCAGGAGAGGAAGATGTAGGGATCATGGCAAAACTTCCCTTTTTCCACTGAAAGATCAACTCATAATTAAGGTAGATTAATAAGGAAAATGTTTATTTCCAAATTCCATTGGGGTGGGGGGACCACAAGAGTGATCACCCAATGTCTCAGTGACGGTCAGATACCTTTATAGATGCCTTTTTAAAGGGAGTAGGGAGAATGTGGAGTATAGTTGCAGGAAGTGGTTGCTAGGGAGGATGAATACATGGGGTGAGAAACTTGTAAATTAACCTGAGAGACAGGTATCATGTTCTAAATGATTTGGGGAGAGGGGAGGAAGTCAGTTTCCTCCTTTGATCCCCTAATCAGGTCAGTCTGATTTTATGCAGATAGAGGGAAAGCCCTTTTCAATGTTTTCTGATTATGAATGGCCTTTAATTCAAAATATTCTATATGTTAAGTAGTCATAATTTGGGGTAAAACATTCTTAGCTCCTTCAAAGAGAATGAAAAGAAGCCACCTATGGTGTGCCTGTGCATATCCACACCCAGAGCCACCTACTCACATTAACAACAATACTGCACTAGAGCTCTTCTACGGGTTTGTATAGTTGGATACCTCTGAATGTTCTTATTGCTATGTTTTGCCATATATTTTTTCTATGAGCCTACTCATTTAGCTATTTTTCTATGTCAACCATTTTTGCAAAGCTCCCCACTTGGTCTAAAACATACAGACCAAGTCTGGAGAATACGGACCATTTACAACCAACAAGACACTGGACAGCAGCCTTGGCCATGTTTGTTTCCACCCGTTGAGTAGTGTCCTGACTGAGATTTAGTTTATCCCAAACGCAAACATTACAAATGAAAGAAGTACAACAAGAAAAACTTTACTATGCCTATGAAATATGGTTAAAAGTTTTAAAATATTTTGAGGAAAGGAGTCACTAAAAAATGCTTTTGAATTAGATGTGGGCAAAGGAACTCTTAAATATTAGAAAGGAAAATATTAACAGTCTAAAGAGATTATTTACTCTTCTAAAAAGTTCTCATTCTTTTTTTTAAACTCGGCATATTAGTTGATTAATTATAGCGGTGGGAGATACAGGATAGTGACAAGCTCTAGCAATAGATCCATTTCTGAAAACAAGGGCTTGGCACTGACACAGGGTTCCCCCATTCAGGGTTGGACAAAAGCCTCCCACCCCATTTTCCGGCCCTAAGCAAACAGACCGTTTCTCTTGAAATTTCACTCTCTGAATATAAGCAAGACAGGAAAAAACAGTATTTACAGTATTTCATGTAAGCTGGGCCTCTTCTAGAGTGGACTCCCTGCTACTTTTGCCCAGAACTAGAGGGACTACATTCATTTGTTGTCATACTCATTCATTCACTAATTAACAATGAAGTCTGGCAAGCCCTGGCCAAATATAATTCTCAAGACCTAAGTATTTACAAAACAGTATATAACATCCTATGCAAAAGACCTGGATGGGGACTTCCCACTTACCCTCCCAGGCCCCCCTCTCCCGCCAGAGGCCCTGGTGACTTTTAGTTCTTCTATATTCCTTTCTATCTAATAAATCCTATTTTATCACTAATCTGTGTGGTCTATGGTCTTATTCTTCAAATCTCTAAGACCAAGGAACTATGGCATAAAAAAATTCCATCAACAGCACTACCTATATATCAAGAGATTAATCTAAACTGCACACATATGTTTTAGGTTAAAATAAAAATATTAAAGTATGTGACATCAGTTTTTACGACTTTCTGCTTTAACTGAATTTTTTCATGAACTAATTACCTATTCGTCTAGATCTCAACATTTCTATTTTGTTTCTTTTCTAATATAAATAACTTATATTGGTCCTACTCCACAGAGTACTTGAATCAGCATACAAAAACAAGTACATGTTATGTAAAAGTATATGAGTCATTATGAAATTAAGAGACACACTAAAATTAAGAAATATAAGATCTGTGTGCGGATCAAGCCCTCCTGGCAACACTGATAAGCCAAACAAGTTGAAATATGCACAGGTGAATCAGATAGGATGCCATGAAGTGTTCCTTGGAAGTGAAATAATGGATCATAACACAATCTATCTCAAAACTTTCATAGTTACCCCCATATATACTCAAAGCTGAGGTTTGAAGCAAAAGAGGAATAAAGGGAGAGAGAATAACAAAGCCAGTGTCATTTAGTTCTGGATTTGGATCAGTTTAGTTTTCTGAACCTGAAGTAAAAATATAAATTGTAAGATTCATAGCATCCAAATTAAGAAGAAAGAAAACAAAAAAAGTAAAACCAAACTAATTGTTTAAGCAAAGCACCATTTTTTCTAGTACTGAGAAAAATTTGATGAAACATGGCTGAAATAAAATGCATTAATGAAGCGCTGGAGAAACTCAAAAGAACATTCTGACATGGCAGTATTTCACTGTGACGTTCTAAAATGAACTTAGTCCATAGCACAGTAGTGGACTGTGAGATCTGAGAGTGGATGTTCCTTCTACTTAAGATTCACGGTCTTGCCAACTGCCTGGTCTTTTCTGACCCTGCTTTGGTGAGTCACTTTATATCACTTCTACTGAACTCTGTTGGTTAAGATGGTCATAAATCTGCTTAAAGGAGACAAACACCCACAAGTACTTTTTAGACTTGAGAATAATATCCATCTTTATGTCTTCCTCAAGGAATATAATGCATATCTTAATAATAACTATTTAAATACTCATTAAAGAATACATCAATGCATTTTATAGTTTATGATTTTTACATATGTTGGGGGATAAATGGAACTGTATTGTTTTAAAGAAAGTGTGCTTATGTTTGCTTTTTTATTTTTATTTATTAATATTTGTATAAAGGTATGGGGTAGAGTGTAATTGTGTTACATATATACATTGTGTAGTGGTAAAGTCAGGGCTTTTAGGGTATCCATAAAGTACTCTTGGCTTAGCAAGTAACATGTCTAAGTGAGTTCACACAGGGTGGCCAGGTCAGAGTGCTTATGGAGAATATCCACAGCATATTCTAATCCTAAATCAGCTTTTCATAAATGCATAGAATTGCTTATAAATGTCTGGGTAAAAATAATGGTTCCAGTCAAGCTAGAGAATAAGTCAAAAGCCAATGTTCTACGATGTTACTTACCTATGTCTTTGATGAATAGTGCCAAGTTCTGAGTTTTCTGGGTAATTTTTTTGTTTTCCTTTCATTTCCAGGGATCAAATCACAGGGTATTTCCATTATCTTCTAAGAATTATTTTCAGTCTTGCTGCTGGGCTTAATGTTACAATGGAAAGTCCCAGATTTGCATTGGTACATTGGATTAAAATTCATCACTTATTAATTTTTTCCAGATATCTTTATTTACTTAAACTGATTTAGGTAATTAGTTGGCTCTCTCTAGCAATTCTTTACTACATTTAGTTTGAGGTTTATTTCAGAACTGTGAGAGGATGAATAATGGCCCCTCAAATACATCCAACTCCTAATCTTCTGAATCTGGGACTGTGGTACCCTCCATTATGAAAGGGACTTTGCACATGCGATTAAGGATGGTGAGGTGGGGAGATTATCCTAGATTACTGGGGTGAGCTCAATGTAATCACAAGTGTTCTTATAAAAGGAGGCAGGAAATAGTAGATGGAAGCATGAGGTTGAAACAACATGAGGAAGAAGTCATAAACCATGAAATGCAGATAGCCTAGAAGCTGAGACGAGCAAGGAAACAGATTTCTCCTCATTTCCCAGAAGGAACCAGCCCTGCCAATTCCTTGACTTAACCCCAGTGAGACTGGATTTGGTTCACTGACTTCCTGAAGTGTTTGATAATAAATGTGTGTTGTTTTAGGCCACTAAGTTCATGACCATTTGTTATGGTAACAAGAGAAAACGAATACAAACACAGACATCATTCAACACATACAGCTGTATATCCCATTTTATTGGTTTAGGCATTGGTGTTAATATTAATCCCTGCAGTAAATATCTAATTTTTCTACATTCCTGTCAAAATTTGATCTGCTGTTGGCTTAGATTTCAATGGTGACTTGTGAAAACATTTATGTCCATCTTTGAGAAAACTACTAAGTAAAAATTCAGAATTAAAAATCTGAGTGGGTAGACATTTTACTAAAGGATGTTTTATTCATCAAAGACACATTTTGTGCATGAATCTTAAATACAGGGTGTCCATAAAGTTCATGTGCAATTTGAAATATTAAATATTTATATTTGAAATATTAGATTGTATTATGGAGCCATACAAAAACATTTCAACTTATAAAATTGAAACTTGCTTCCAAATTTTGTGAACATATCTGTTGCATAAAGAAGCCAAGCAAGCAAGAAAGTAATGAATGTCTAGTTCTGAATACTTCAAATTCACTCAAATACTCATTTTTAATTTTTTTGAAGCACAAAGAACTCTAGGCTTGGCATTATTAGCCTAATTCTTTTACTCAAATTTCCCATTAGTGTTCAAATGTACTGAGTTGTAAAAATCAAATAGGATAAATTATGTGGAGGTACCCAGATTAATATCTGGCACATGGTGAGTGGACAAGAAATATTAGTTAAGTGTGAATGGAGGTGGTGGAGGCAGCTGCGAAGCAGCAGGCCGTGCTAGTCGGCAGGCACAGGTCATCTCCAGCTGAGGACTGAGAGAAAATGGATTTCCCTCTCTTTCAGTAGAAAAGAAAAGTGTCCCTTTATCCATCTCTGGGTGAAGGCCTCAAGTTACTGATATTAGTACCATAGATAACTAGCATCTATATGACATGTTTTTAGGCTATTATATCTTAGCAATGTTAGAGAATCTATGAATAAGAAATGAGTTTTTAAGTACTTAAAATATGTGTTTTACTTCAGAGTTCTCTTAACAGTGAGATAACCATCTTAACAGTGAGATAACCAACAGAAGAACAAATGATTAGCAGATAACTTTGCTCAGCATTCAGGTGAAGGCAGGATTATTTGCTCTCTCTATTTTCCTTTTGTCAATCAAATATCATAAACGTTCTCCATCAAAGTCATTGAGCTGGCTTACTGTCACTGAACATAAATATGAGCTGCTCCAGAATTTAGCTAGCTAGCTAGAAATCTGAGAAGCCACCAGTAGGGTCATGGGCACTTACCTGAAGTTGCATCTGCAAGTTTTTACTTCATCTAAGACTGAAGACATCTCACAAGCCAACTGGATGTCCTCTGATCTGGGGACCTGTTAGAGGCTGCATACAGCTCTGGTCTCGCCTTTTCTAAGATTGCACTCATGACAGTGGAGAAAGGTATTGGTTCCTTCCCACTCTCCACCACATTAGGAAAGATTCAAACTAGACATGGAATCTGGGATTTTTCCTTAACTGAAGTGAGTGTCTTGAATTTGCCATTGAATAGAAAGAATTGTATCCAACAAGTCTTTCTAAATCAAACTCAGTGTGTCATCTAAAAATGCAGTAAAGCTCTCTTTTAGATCCAAAACTATATAATTCTATGTTTTAAGCTAGTTATCCTTTCCCAAATAGTATAAATTAATTTTTAAAAGTGATTCTCAGCTGTAGAAAATTTTGTCTCCCAGAGGACATTTGGCAAAGTCTGAACACATTTATAGTTTTCACAATGAGTGTGGGTGCTGCTATATCTAGTGGGTAGAGGTCAGAGAAGCTGCTAAACGTACTACTGTGCACAAGACGCCCCCAACAAAGAATGATTCATCTACAAGTGTCGATAGTGGTTGAGAAACCTGTGAATGAGCGCACACAGGAGGGAATGATATGGGTTAGGAAAGGGAACTTGTGATAGCAAATGCTCACGGTTATATTCCCTGGCAACATTTTGCTAGTTGCCTAGTTGCAATTTTGCAATGTTGATTATTACTTAAGAGGAAGCATGCTCAGACTGAATGGGAGATGTAGATACGAGTTTTCTTAACTACAATAAGGTTCTTCTGCCAAGAATTTATGCATTTACAGAAACAGAAGAAACTTAAATGATCCATCTTTTTAGTTTTGCTTTATATCTAAAGAAAGCATTCATAAGAAATTCTATTCATCTTAGGCATAGCAAAAGAATTCTCTGATGAGAACTCCTCACCATTCCAGGAAAGAATTTTCTCACCATGGAAAGCCCTGTATTCTTTCTGCACACACCAGGTCAGGGTGTTGCCCATTAACACTGAATACTCAAAAGCATAGGACAGCCATTGGAACACCACTGGAGATCTTGTCTGAATCAGAGTCTGCATTGTAACAAAATCATACACATGTTAAAGATGAAGGAGCATTGCTGGGTGATCTTCATTCCTTGGTAATAAAGTCCTAATGTTGGACATTATGAATAAAATGAAATTTACTCTTACCTAAATATGTGGGCACCTGGGTGGTGCCTGTGGCTCAAAGGGGTAGGGCACCAGCCTCATATGCCGGAGGTGGTGGGTTCAAACCCAGCCCTGGCCAGAAACTGGAAAAAAAAAAAAAAAAAAAAATGTGGGCATCTATTTATGACTGGTGATGTTGCATTGGCAAAATTGGTTTACCTCTTTGGGTTCTATATTTTCATTTGTAAAGGGGAAGTAGAGATCTCTACATTTGTCATGACCCCAACCGCCCTGGTCTTGGTCATGTATGAAGGAACCAGGCATGACAGGGATTAGATGTACAAGCTTGCGGGAGGTGGGCTAACCTTAAGTGCAGGGTAGCCCAGAGCCCCTTCTGCAACAGCTATTGGTTATACACAACAGGTGTGGAGAGTTAAGGTAATTACTTAGGAGGGCTGCATGCATAAGGATTGCCATGTGCTCTTCCTGCTCTTTCCTCACGTGTTCTTTCCCCACAAGCCCCATGAAGAAGTACCAAGCATCAATGTTTAACACATGCTTACTAACGAGTGACTGATCTTATCTCATTCTGGAACACTGCGTTACTTGGGGGATTGCCCCTAAGTCACACAACATCTCTAGGCTTGCCAGGAAGACTGTCCTGTTCTCAGCATTTCCTTGTAATATGATAGGAAGCATGGTGTCCATTCCTCTACATACATTCTTTTCTAACATTGTAGAAAACATAATGCTTCCATTCTGGTAACCCAATCCATAATAGTCTAGGTTGTCCTAGTGAGGGTAAATGTGAAAAACAGAGTGTCTCTGGCCAAGAGTTTCCATAGATGCACAGAAGCATGGAGCTACGTTTAATAATATGATTAACCTACATTAATCCCTCATTGACTAGGCATTGTGTGTCAATTAACCCATCACTTAGCACTCATCTGTAGAAGCAGGCTCTGCCAGGTGGGCTCCTGTGCCGTGAAAGTTTGCTCCTGGTCATCCCACCTGAGTCCTGAAGCAGAGGCTGCCCAGCTGCCTTCTAGTTGATGCTGTCTGAAAACAGAGGATTTGTGAGGATCTTACAGTCCAGCTCACAGAGATGAAAAGTGATCTACATTCCAGTTTCTTTCAAGAATTACCTCTGGAGAATGATTTGGGGAAATACAAATCTCAAATTTCTTTTGTGCATTCAAGAAATTGCATTAGCTTGATTGTGGCACTTATTTCCCAATGAACATATGTATTGAAACATCATATTGTACCCCTGAAATACAGAGCAGACATAAAGTTCGGGTGCAATTTAAAGTTACAACTATTTCAAATTGTACATAAACTTTATGTCCACCCTGTATGCATAATTTTTATTTGTCAATTATACCTCACTAAAGCTGAAAAAAAAATTTTATATAACCATTTTATAAAGATCCATATAGGAGATTAACCTGCATGTGAGGATACCTAAAATACTGCATTATATATAAACTAACATCTTAGATAAAGTATTTGGTTGTTCAAAATTAATTTTAAAAAGAATATGCAAAATAGAAAGAGACAGAAAGCTCATACCTGCAAGCCAAGTGACAGATACCACCACACCTCTGTTCCTATGAAGTACTAGGGGGAACCCCCAAAGTTACTGACCCTTTGAAAAAGATGGAATAAAGCAGAAAAATAAAAAATATTTTTACTACAAACCAGAGCATAAGAACAATATGTTTATTATTTATAGGTAGCCAGTAACTGTTCTATGATCTAGAACTGTGAACAATGCCACGTTTCTTCATTTCCCAAATTGAATTAGAACTGGGTCTAGCAGCCAACTACCAGAGAGCAGAGTGTCTATTAGTCCTTCCTCCTGTCAGGTTTCAAGAACGCTGAGGGCTTGAGCTCTGTGTCTCTGGGAGGTGGTGAGGCTGGAGGCCTGGAAGCAGCGTCCAGACTAGTGGCTCCTGTGGCCGGCAGGCCCAGCCCCACGCACGGTTAACTTCTGTCCGGCCAGTGCCACCCTTGCAGATGCGTTCATTCCTGTTGTCCCATAGGAAGTGGTTGGATGTTAGAAATACAAGAGACTAGCCTCTCTGTCCTCTTGAGGGAGAATGTTTCCATCCCTGGCTAAGGGGACATGGTGGTCACCTCCTCCTGCACCTCTGTGAAGGGCACCCACAGAAGAGGTGCATGCAGGTTCAGTTCCCAGCAGGTCAGCCTGCTCCACTTAGTTGGTAAATCTATGACATTGTCCTGTATCTAATCAGGTATAAAACTGATCATCTGACTCAACTAGGGAACTTGAACAACACAGATGGATCTGTGGTGCAGTTAAGGAGAACCAAGAATCTGCAGCCTTTGGCCTATATTGACACCATTATAAAATCAGAAAAAAAAAAAAAATCAGCTACATTTGTTAACATGAATTCCAAGTTGAACTACGGATGTTAAACTCTCTCCCAGCATCAGTTATATCAGTTATACTGGTGCCTGCCAAAGCACCTAGCCATCAGGGCTGTGACCAGAATGGTTTTTCTTCTATTCTTCCACAGTCTCTGTTTTGTTCTTTTTGTCTGAGTCACTCCCCAAAAGTATTGGGGGTGAGGTGGGAGAAGAACTTGAATTTCATTAGAACGAGAATGCATAAAACAAAGTTGTATGTAGCATAGAAAGAAAATATGAATGCAAAATAACAGTAGAGAAAATAGAGTAGAGGGTTGCCACAAGCTGGTGAAAGTTGAATACATAACACTATTAGACAGTTAGTGTTAGGGCATAAATCACTAGTTGTGCCCTGATTTGTTTTTAAGCTTCCTGGCATTCAACATAAAAGGGAGTCACTTACAGTTTGTTAAGGAAAAAGCATGCTGTTTTTCTAGGTCTAACACAAAAAGGCAGGTGGCTCTTTTCTAAGGGTCTTACCTATGAGCCCTACAGTAAATACTGTAATGTGTCACATAAGACTGCTTTTCCTAGTAACCCCCCCAGTGAAAACTATGATCAAAAACACCAAAACAAATTTCAGGGGAAACACTTTCTCCCGCCAAAATAACAGGGCTGAATCACAAAGAGGTATCTCATAGTCAAATTTGATTAAAAGAAAATTTTAGAACATATTTGTAAGTGATATGGAGAAGAGACCTTAACATTAAACTCTTCCACTCAGTGAAAAGCTGGATTGGGGAATTAGAGTAGAAAAATATACGTGTTTAGGTAGAGAAATGTCAAATCATTTAATGTGGACAGATGCATCAAATACATCTCAAGGAGTATCTATAAAATAAGGACTCCATGCCACAGGGACCATATAAAAAAAGAACCTGAGATCTTTTACCATAGATCAGATTTTCTCAAAGTATTTTCCTTGGAATGCTAGCACCATAGGATAAGCTCTGAAAATGGTTTTGGTGTCAAATAAGTTTGGAAAATATTGCACAATGAATTCCTTTTTTTAAAAAAAATTACAATGTATAATTACTACATTAGAGACCTTTGATAATGCCATCTGATTAACTTTTCTTTGTCTACTGTTTCCCAAACTTATCTGATAATCAAATCCTAATGTTATCCTCTTGTGTGACAAACATTCTGTAAAGGACATATGGAAAACCATGGAGTAGATTGTTTCTGACTCAATGTGCTTTTGGGATTAAAATTACTAAGAAAATGTTACTGTGAAGAATACTATAGAAACAACACTATAGACATTAATTCAAAGCTCTGGTACGCCACAGCCAGAATGGAATTCTAGTATGTCTACTTTCAAGAAGTGTAAAATGGAAATATGGCTTCCTTGAAACCCCATGACTAGAGAAAATTTATCATGTGTATATTGAATGTGTGGCATATGGAAGATGCAAGAGAAGTTCCTTTCTATGTTGTAAAATTTGTTTGATATCTTATTTTTTGGAAGGAATTTTTTAATGGTGTAATTTCAAAATGGAAGGAAAATATGGGAGTCTATCATCCAAGTGTTCTCTTTTATTCTAAACTGAGATATTCTCATAACATTTTTAAAGTCCAACTTTCCGTTATAGACTTTTCTTTGATACATATGAAGTAAGAATAAATTATGTAAATGGTCTTTTTGCAAAGAGGCACATGTTAATTTTCCATAAAAGATGGAATTCTGGAAAGAGCAGAGCCATTCTGAATATCCTAGATGGTACAAAACGTCCAGTGTGAAATATTTAATTTCATATCTCACTGGAATCAAGGAGAGAAACCCTCTGAAACATTGTTCAGTCAAATGGCTGAATCCTTCTTCAATCTGGTTATATTATTTTACTACATAAATGAGACATATTAATTATATCCTACCATTAAAGAATTTGTGGCAGCTTACATTAAAACTTAAAGAAAGGGGGTGACCTCAAGAGGGAAGTAACGAAGTAGGGATGGAGGACGGTAGAAGCATGGATACCCTTCTGGCTTGAAATAAAGGTAGAGGGAAGCTGTTGCATCTGAGCATAAAACTGAATTCTGTGCTTTCTGGAAGTGTAAACAATAGTAATGAAGTGAATCATACAACATTTTGCCAGAAGAGATGATTATTTCTCTAAGTCTGAACCTCAACTTACTTCTATATCTCATAGATGCTACCTAGAAACCATTGAAGAAAGCAATGGACAGTGGAAATGGCCCTATTGTTTTTTTAAATAAAATTGGCAGAATTTTATGAATTTTCTTCTAATAACAATAACCATGATGATGTAGTTACTGATGGGGTTTGGATAGAAAAATCTTCCTGTTTCTCAGGTTTCCATGAAGAAGGATGAATGCTCCCAGCCTCTAATCACTTAATTCTCCCCTGGTGGGATATAGACACAAAGGGAGAAGGAGGCACATCTACCAGTGGTCATGGACATGAGGACTTTGATCTCCTTCTCCCTTTGTGTCTATCTGGAATTGAAAGAGGCTGTGATGTGGAGAAGTGGGTTGGCACCACCGCACGTTTCCCAGAACAGTCTAAGCTCTAGACTGGAGACTGAAGGAGGGGGGTGGGTAGTCTTCCTTTGGCTGTCATGTTTAGCTTTCTAATCATGAGGACATAGTTTTCCCTTCTCTATCTGCTTAGACTTTTGTCTGATTTCTTAATAGCTTCAAAATTCAAATGAAGGGAGGTGCTACTTATTTTTTATGGGGCCCTGTTGTTCACCAAATTATTTTTCTTCTCCTTAGATAGAATGGAAGTTAGGCATATGGTTGCAAAACTTCACTTGTGTTAGCTGTTTACCTATCCACAGAGGAAGGTGGAAAGTGTAGTCTTGTTTTCCTCAGTGTAACCAGTAAAAAAGTCTGGGTTCTCATACTAAGGAAGATACCATAAGGTCATTGTAGGCACTTTTCAGTGTCTGCCATGGATGTGGGTATGTCTGTGGTGAGGTTAATTATTTCAGTTTTGTGACCCTCTAGTAAGAATTCTTATCAGGAAAATAAGGTGTTTGGGCCAGGATATGGACTGGAAAGGTAGTTACCCATAGGGAAGTGAGCAAAGCCAGGGAAGTCAGTGAAAATACTATTGATACACTGATATTGAGGTCCAGGTTGATAGACTGAAAAAGAACAATGCACACTCAATGGTCTGGAGTCCACAAGATGGGTGACGAGGTAGTTGAGGAAGAAAGGATTAGACAAGGAAGTACCCAGTTGACAGAGGTAAAGCTGCTATAAATGCTCAGTCTGGAATGTGTCTGTACTTAGCTGAAATAGGAAAATAGGTTTATTGTAGCAGCTGTGGAGGAGCTATGAGCATAAGGCTAGAAATGCCACTGATAAGGATGATGTCAAGAGATCAAAAGGAAAGAAATATTTTAGGAGATAAACAACTCAGCTATTCACCTAATCAGCAGTCAGCAGAATAAGGATTTGTGTCAATGTATAGCTTTAATCTTCAACTGAGAAGAGATTGGTCAGATAGCATAGGAAAATAGTAATGATGATATTGATGTAATAATTATTTTGGATATAAAAATGATTTTTAAACTATTTAGATCTATAGAAAAGTTGAAAGAATATAAAGTGGGTTCCTTTATCCCCTTTGTCAAGATTCTGCTAATGTTTTACACAACCGTGGTATAATACATTAGTCAAAACTAGAAAATTAACAGTAATGCCGTGATACTATCAACTAGACTTCGATCTCAGCAGTTTTCCACTTGCATACTTTTTCTATTGCAGGGTGCCATCCCAGATATGTCATGTTCAGTCTTCTTGCTTTAGTCTCTTCTGAATCTGTGACAAGTTCTCAGTCTCTAATTCTTTGTCATGATTGTGACACTTCATACTCATGGGAATTTTAGGGAGTGTCTCTGAATTTAGATTTGTCTGATGTTTTCATGATTAGACTGGGGTTATGTACTTTTTAGTAATATCAGAGAGCTGAAGAACTCTTCTCAAAGTATCATATCTGGGAATACACGGTATCAACACAACATCATTGGTGATGTTAACCTCAATGACTTGGTTAGTGTCTGCCAGATCTCAACATTGTAAAGTTATTATTTTTTACCTTTCTGGACAATTCTCACTCATGAAGTCAGTCATGGAATTTAGCTCACACTTCCAGGGACACTCCATGTATTGGAGGGCATAGTAGCCTCCTATTTTATTTGGGATTCTTCTGTAACAAAGATTTGCCCCTTCCCCCTAATTTATTTATTCATCCATTTATTTATATCAGAATGAATTCATGGATATTTATTCTTTGGGTTGTAATCACTAATGTAATTATTTTTGTTGCTTGAATTACTTGTTTTGGCCATCAGGAGCTAAGTGGCTTCACATAAACTTATGAAATGCCCCAGTAAGTCAGTATGGCAGGGATTAATTATTATCCTTGTTTTGGAGAAAAAGAAATTCAAGGTAAGAGAGTGTAAGGAGCCTCCCCAATGGCATCT
Organism: Loris lydekkerianus; assembly: GCA_963574355.1. Classification (NCBI taxonomy): domain Eukaryota; kingdom Metazoa; phylum Chordata; class Mammalia; order Primates; family Lorisidae; genus Loris; species Loris lydekkerianus. The sequence goes on from CAUYPK010038216.1 coordinate 28,488, forward strand.
GTCTTATTTGTGGTGACTCCAGAATTTACACCCAGTAGTCAGACTCCAGAGTCTACATGCTTAGCTTTGCTATGCTGCTCTCCAAGGGAAAGAAAGTTTCACAAAGTCATTCAATAGTCATGTATCAAATCACCTGTTCTCACACAGTATGAAGAGAAGGCCACAAAAGGTCGGAACTAAGCTTGTTGACAAGTGAGAGGAGGGACGAGTGGGTAACAAAAGGGAGGAAATGATAGGCGGTGGTAGGAAAATTCATGTCATGGAAGACAGGGGTGGAGAAAAGTTAACTGAAGGTATAATCAATATGGTTGGAAGGCCCCAGAAAGTTAGCCTATGGTAAAAGGGCGTTAAGTGAACTACAACAACACAGTGTAATAGAAGGGTGAAAAACAAAACTAGATTTCAGATAAAACGTGTTTCAGAGGAAGGAGATAAAAAAGTAACTTAATAAAGAAAAGAGACACAAGGTTAATTTTTTCTTTCTTTTTTTTTTTTTTTTTTCTGGGATGAAGAGAGACTTGTATACATGGAAGCCTACAGAGGACATCCTCTGGGTAGGGAAGTGTAGAAAAACGTGCACGAGGGTGAGGAAGGAAAGGTGTTAACCTTGCCCTTCAGGAACTTCTGCTCCTCATACACTGGAGGTAACTTTAAGAGACGAAGGATAGTGGTATCACTCAGGTGAAGATATAAACTTGGATAATATTCTTCATTTTATTAGTACAACTGGAAGCAAGGTAACCTGTAGACAGTAAGAGGAACAGAAGATATCTCCCAGTCCTGTGAGTGGCCAATGTCCCTGGGTCAGTGTGGTGGGGGCAAACTGACGTCATTCATGGTGACAATGGCCACATGAGTGTAAGCAGGGACCAGAAGTAGATTATCTAGACTTTTACTTGTTTCAGATCAAAACTTAATATTATGTAATTCTCAGACAAAAGACTCAGTCATTCTAAAATGTTCAGAATTATGATGGTAACATTATTTGATAAAAAAAATCTACCAACTGTTAAAGGACAAACATAAAACTAATGTAAAAATAAGTGTTGAGAATGAAAACATTCACAAACTTTATCAATTAAAATTGTTGCAGATTTTTTCGAATGTTCAACAGTTACGAATTTAAGGTGAAAGCTTTCTGTATCATTTACACTCATTAAAGAGATAAATTAGGGCAATAATTTTTCTAATAGAAGCACAAAATACAGCTAATAGGGTTATTTCAAATTTCTTCAGAAATCCAGTAGAATTTCTGTAAATTAACCACCCCAGGAACTGTAAGAAACTGGTTAACGTGAGAGGTGATCAACGTAAGGAACTAGGCCTACTGTTCTGATAATGTACATACGATGCATGTCCGATCCATGAAAATTAGGTCAACTTAAGGAGGTGGTCAATGTAGGGTGGTGGTCAACTATGGAGTTTCTACTGTATTCTTTAAATATCAAAACAGGGTTTTGAATTTTAATGTGAGCAACTAAAAATACCTTATTTGGAACACTTGTAACACAGGACTTCAAGAGACTTAAACAGTTCATTTCAGAAGCATTTTAATTTATGAAGTTACTGAACATGTTTTTTATAGTCAAATAAAGGCCAAAACATTGAGGGGCACAATATTGCAATTATGAATTACTGACTTAACACATCCTTAACTACGGTAGATTCCCCTCATCTAACATAGCTATAATACTATACTAAAAGTGTCATTTCCCTTACATGGAACAGAAAGAATTAACATTAAAACATATTATTTCATACTTGGTGATTATTACCATGGATATTATTATGTACAATTTTGTTTGGTAATAAGGATATTATAAATCATATTTTAAATAAGAATTTATGCATGGCATATGTAAGCAGTAACATTTTGAAGGAAAGAGAAGAACCATGAGAATATTTACCTAAAATTTAGTAACACTGAAAAACACTAGTGTGTGCATAGGAATGATCGAAAGTTTCATAGTATTTGGAACATTGGTAAATCTTAGGTACTTTAAGAACCTGATGTAGAAAAAGACCATATTAGATGCACCCACATCCTTAGATGTGCGAATCACCTAAAATGAATCCCTCAGCACACTACTACACTAAGCATTATCTGTTTGGCACTTCCCAGTATAGACAAAGAAGTATTGGTTTAATGGGATTTTATTATTCTTGGGATATATTTTAGTTATTTTAGACAAATAAAAACATACAATATGGTTTTAAAAACTTAATTTTATAAGTGTATACTTGATTGTCATTATAGTCACAATTTGAAAAGCCTATTTTTTTCCCACTAAGCAATTCATCCAGTAACATGTGGAAGAAACTAACAAAAACGGTTTATATGAAGACTTTTAATGAAAATTTAAATATAAAAAATAGACCATTAATCTAGATTACTGGTCTAAATCCTTAGTGATATCTCATGCTGGAATCAAATTATGAAATGCTTTAGACAAATTTTTTTCAATTCTTAAATTGAGACTATTCAAGATTCTGACTGAAAACACGTAGAACTGAGAGAGATTTTGGCTGAAGCCACATTTATATACATTAATTTACTAAAAAAGAAAGAAAAAAAAAACAAAAATGTATTTTAATACTATATCTCAGTTTGGGATTCCATCAGGTTTTTAAAAATAATATATGCAAAATGTGTCTACGCTCTTCAGGTATCATACTTAGAAAGAAAATAATGGATGGTGGCATTTTTACTTTTAAATAATTTCAGGATAGTGAAGTTAGTAGAGTGATTAATTTGCCTTATTGGTAGTAAAGGTCATTATATCATAAAAACCACCTAATATTTGAAGGTAAATGAATTGTGTGGTTGTCTTTTTCTTAATTCCAACTTCAAGGCAGTTTGATTCATTATTCCATTCTTAGAAAGACACACTGATAAAATACCTAAAACCCAAACAGATTATTTAAGTGCACATATAACAAATGGACTATTTTCAAATGAAAAATATTTTACAAATAATTTTGTTCTTTATATCTGTAAAACGCACCATCATTTCACTCATTACAATACTTTGCACCAAACATTGTTATCTTCAATCTTAATACTCCTCAAATATGAGAAAAACAAAGTTTCCACCTTTCTAAGAAGTGAAATTTATAAAGTCAACATAAAAGATTATAGATCTACAACACTTTTTAAAGACAATTTATACACATTGAAATGGGTGCTTTAATTTAATCAAAAAGCTAGAACTAAAACTTCTTCTCTTCATTGCAATTTAATAAACAAGGTTGCATTCAACAACAGATTTTTTCACATTGCAACATGCAAATAACACCAGAGATTTCAATAAACAGTGGTATATCTCTTCTAAAAACACTGTCGACATTTAAGTGCTACTGTCTTAGTATTTTTATAATTAAGAATTTGGAAAGAAATTTTATTTTCAACCTGATCAACATAAGGCACATAGCAACACTGAAAGTCTAGAAGCAATTAGATTATGTAATAAATAATTATCCTTTCTTATTATTTGCCCTTTACCCAAAGAGAGTAGGTAAGTGTTAAAACATGCTTGAATTAACAAAAATGACTGAATTTAGAAAATACAAATGATATTTGTGCACAAAAATGTTATTAATTTAAAAGAAAAATATTTTATATAAAATGTACATCCTACAGTGTTATAGGTAGAAAAAAATGTGAGGCACTTAGATTAACAGTGAAGGAGAAAAGCACTGAGACTATCTTCTTATAAAAAAGCACCAAACCATATAACATCTGAGATAAAAGCAGAGGCTAAAATGATAGGAAAATAGTTTAGTTTTGTAACTTCGTATTTGGTGAACTATCAAGAGTCCAGAAGGTCAAAACTCAAAGTTTTCTTTTTATTCTGATAGAAATAATGCAAATAGAGAAAGTTTTCTTTTAAAAGTCTTAAAGTTCCTCTGAATGAGTTTTGCCCATTTTGTGGTATTCGGAATAATGTGAAATGTAGATGGTATCTCACTACTCTGTGGCAGCACACTTTCTATTTTAATGATTATAGTGTATATAATTTAATATTAAATTCCTTTTCTACAAACTAAAGTAAAATTTGGTTTGGAGTAAGTAAGAATAACATGCATCAACGCCTCCACATGAGCATGCTGACATCCAACACCTACAGTTTCATTACTCCATAATCCGTCACAAACTAATTTAATCCAAAAACCAAGGTCAAAATTGGGCTTGGAATTACAGGAATCCACTGGACGTCAAATCAGGGAAAGGTCTGGCTTCTGGTGAATGATGAAGTGACTGAAGATGGGGGGTAGTCTGACTGTTATTTATGTGATTTAATTCAGGTGGATATGTTTCACTTAAAACTCCTCCATTCTGAAACTGAAAACAAAAATTGCAATACAATTTATTAGAATAAATCTTTCAAATATTGTAAGACATTCAATAACAGGTATGTTATTTTTTAAAAAAATCTTACTCTTACATGTTGTTAAACTTCAAATTCCTTTACTGCTGCTAAATTTTAAATAAATCTTCCCTTCATTCAGTGAAGACATGCTGAGTATGTATTATGTATTAGTTGCCTTTATAACTGTTCGCTTTTTCCATTAATTTGACAAGAAAGTTTGAAGAAGGTACAAATAAGTAACACAATTGTCTCGCTTCAGATTATCTTCAGGTCAGAAATTGATGGATCAAAAAGTACCAGTCATGAACTACAGTTAAATACTCTTTGTCACAAGGAGGTTTGCTTTGACCAGACTTCATTTCAGTCAAGTTCTAGGTACCAATGAATTGATTATATTCAAAAATACTATACTGGACTGTAAAAGGCCTAGGACTTTTCCAGAAAAGGTCAATTCTGAATTTTCTAAAGGTTTGTCTTCCTAAAATATTAAATTATCCTAAATATTTCTAAAATACCAAATATCATGGCATAATTTCCTTAACCAATATATATATTTTTCTTTTTTAGACAGTCTCACTTTGTCACCCTCAGTAGAGTGCCGTGGCATCATAGCTCACAGCAACCTCAAATACTCAGGCTTGAGCAATTCTCTTGCCTTCAGCCTCTCCAGTAGCTGGGACTACAGGCACCCGCCACAATACCTAGATATTTTTTGGTTGTAGTTGTCATTGTTGTTTGGCAGGCCTGGGCTGGATTTGAACCTGCAAGCTCCAATGTATATAGCTGGCGCCCCAGCCACTAAGCTACAGGCGGTAAGCCCAATTTCTTAATTGTAATATAATTTACTGAATATGACTGAAAGCAGGATTCTAATTACAGAATAAAGTTACCAAAAGAAAGTACTTTCTTGCCTTCTTACACTGAAATTGGTCTAGTTTCTACAATTGCTACTAGAAATAAAATCATGGAAAGACATGAAGATACATAGTTCTAAAGAATTTTATTGTCTGTTTAATTTTATAATTTAGTTAGTAGAAGCTGCAGAAACTTTCAAACAGATTAAAATCATACCCTTACTTGATTCAGATAAAATTTACTTTTCAAAGCCCATGTAACATTAGGCTTCAGTAATTGAAATGTTGGTGACTTTGAAGATCCTCTAAAAAAATATGGTAGATACATAGTAAAAATTTTATAATCTGTATATTCAGTGAATGGCAACTCTGTCAAGTCTTCAAATGGAAGGTAATATTTGCCCAGATAATGGAGAGTTAAGTTAATTTTTCTCATCACTCAGAACACAATGCTGGCTAGCCATTCTTTTTGATAAGATCATAGAGAGTGGTGTCATCCAATAGCAATATAATGTGGGTCACATACAGAACTTTAATTTTTCCAGTAGCCACATTAAAAAAGGTAAAAACAAACAGGTAAAATTAATTTTAATAATATATTTTATTTAAGCTAATATAACCAAAAATTTATCATTTCAACATAAAATCTATTTAAAAAGTTGAGGTATTTTACATTCTTTAATTTTTCAAGCCAAGCATTCAAAATACGGTGTGTATTTCACATTTACAGTACATTTTTATTCAGACTCACTACATTTCAAGTGCTCAATGGCCACATGTAACACGGGGCTACACAAGGGAAATACATAGGTCCCCAGAATTATTACCATTTTCACAAAAAAGCAATAATACAAACCAGTGAGGGAAAAACAGTTAAAGAACTCATGGTAAGGATGCAACTCCCTATTTAAAATGTAATCTTATATTATTAACTTCTGTACAATTTGCTTTACTCAAGAGTAAAATAGGCTTATGTCTCAGTGATATTGTGAGATAGATTATAATTAAATAATATTAAACATTTAATATAATCAAAGGATGTAAGAAATGAGAGTAAGAAAAACCTTCCTTGTCATTTTCTATTCAAAAGCTCATACACAATTAAACAAATTATGAAAAAAGCCAAAATAAACCTATTAACATAAAGATTCAAGTCATATTTTTAAATTATTGTATTTTACATAGTGAATAAGGAATTTACTTAGTTTTAGACAAGATATTCTTTAAAACTAAATATAAATATGCTTTATATTAAATACAGTTTAAAATGAACTATTTAAATATTTTCCAGTGGAAAAGCATTAATGCAACATGATATATTCCTAGCCCAAGGAAAAAAGCTCTCTGGACACTTAGAAATATATCATTTTTATGTTCATTTTTTTAAAAAAAAGATCATTTTTAGATTTAGTGAAAGCATGCTTGTGGCTACACGGGTTCTGATGACACATTTAAATAAGAAAAATACAATACCAAACTTGTATCCCGTGACAGAAAGCCAGCTGAATTACCCTTTTTTAATAATACCAAGGGGGAAAAAGCCATTCCACCTTAAAGGATAACTTGGGGATGGGGTAAATAGCAGGGAGGAACAGCCGGAGAACAAAGAGGAGCCTAACTGAACTCCAGGGATAATCCAGGACAAGCCACGCTTAGTCTTGATTTCAACCCAATTTCAAGAATATATAAAAGAATATATAAATGTATATATATATATGTTCTTTATATATATATAATATATATATAAATGTATATATATATGTTCTTTATATTATATATATATATATAATATATATATAGAATATATAAAAAACTGAGCTTTGAGGCAATTATTCTTAAAATTCAAATACACATATTTTTAAAGTTTGAATTTTTAAAAAGCAATATAATTTCTAAAGAATGAAAAAAATACCTGTAATCTTAGCATTCTGGGAGGCCAAGGTGAGTGGACTGCTTGAGGTCAGGAGTTTGAGAACGGCCTGAGCAAAAGTGGGACTCAGTCTCTAAACAAATTTAACTAGGCGTTGTGGTGGGCGCCTATAATCCCAGGTGCTTGGGAAGCTAAGGCAAGAAGATCATTTGAGCCCAAGAGTCTGAGGTTACTGTGAGCACTGATGCCACAGCATTCTACCAAGGTGACAAAAAGAGACTCTGTCTCAAAAAAAAAAAAAAAAAAAGAAAAGAAAAAGAAAAATCAAAGTTCTATTTCTTTCTTTCTTTTTTTTTTTTTTTTTTTTTTTTAGAAAAAGTATCACTCTGTTGGCTGGGATAGAGGGCCATGGTGTAATGGTAGCTAACAGTAACCTCAAACTCTTGGGCTTGAGCAATCCTCTTGCCTCAACCTCCTGAGTAGCTGGGACTACAGGTGCCTGCCACAATGCCCAGCTAGCTTTTTTCTATTTTTAGTAGAGATAGGGTCTCACTCTTGCCCAGGCTGGTCTCAAACCCTTGAGCTCAATCGATCCACCCACCTCAGCCTCCATGAGTGCTAGGATTACAGGCATGCACCAACTCGTGAGGCACAAAGTCGCTATTTTAAATAGAATACCTTAACTAATTTTACCCAGTAATTTAGGTTGTATTACATTAAGGACATATTCATGTTGCTTTAGCCCTTGATTTGTTTTTCCTTCATTATTCAGGTAAATGATACACTTACATTAATAATGAAAAAAGCACAGGCTCATTAAAAGTAACCACAGATATAATTAAAAATGCTATCTCCATGAACCCTACAGATAATTATAATCAATGATAAAAAGTTTATAACTCATGTCTGTTTCTTTATAAGAAGAATCATTAAAAGGATATCAGTTTGATAAAGCCCTTACCTTGTTTAAAAATGCCTGTTGGCCTGGAATTCCCAGATTGTACTGTATCCGCTCCACCTGGGTGTGCTGAGATTCCGGCTGGCACTGGTACATTGACATGGCCCCAGCATAACATGTCTGAGGAGTTACGATGGCTGACTGTGAATTTATTCCATGCCTTTGGTTTTCAGGAACTTGTAAGCAAGTGACAAAATCTTCTAAACCAGAAGAAGTAGGGTAAGGGGATGGTTCAAAACCCCCCAGAGGAAAGTCTAACTGTGTACATTTGGAATGTTGTGGTAACACAGACTGATTACAGGAAATGAAGTTCTGTGTATAAGGCATAGTATCAACCTCAGATTTGTAGGGAAACTCTTGATTGGTCCCATGTAAGTCTGAAAAGGCATTATACTGTTGTAGGCCTTGCTCAGGACAACTGAAAGGCACAGACTGGTTAGAGTTCCAATTGGCAAATATGCCACTAACTTGCATATGCTTCATTTTCTGACACAGCTGCTGCTGTGGCTCCACTACCAATTGCTTTGGGTGATGCTGTAGCTGCTGCTGCTGCTGCTGCTCTAACTGCAGGTGTTCCTGTACCATACAGCTTGAGTTTAGAGCCATGGACTGTTGCTCTTGGTAACCTGAACCCATGAAGGCAGACTTATTTAAAGAGTCTTGGATATATGTTAAGATTTCGTCTGTTAAGTCAATGTCTCTGAAGTCAACCTCCCCCAGAAAGTCATTTCTGAAAAATTTTTCATCCTGCATGTGTTTGATATCTTCACAATCGATACCTAGGTTTTTCATAATGGTGTACAAGTCATTACTTTTATCTTGAAAGAGCCCCATGTGACCTCCAGAGAATGCTGGATTCATTTCCTGAGACTGATCAATTTGTTCATGCTTCAGGACATTATTATTTCCCACTGGGGTGACATTGTTTTGCCAATTACTGCATTCACTCATAGGTTCATTACAAAAATTTCTTTCAAAAGGTGCAGAACTTGAAGCACCTGAAGCAGGATAGAGATAAATAGACTCATCTTGTTGCATCACAGCAGCCAGGAGGGAACTAGGATGGAGAGAGTCCTTGTTCGGAGTTGACTTGGTAGCAAAGTCTTTTCCGTTAGTGCCGTTTTTATTTCTTATTGGTAAGGGATCCATTATGGCAGGAAAGGGGTTGGTTACCTCATACAACACTGCTTCTCCAGTGGTGAACATAAAAGGCAACTTGGTACTTCGTTTTCGCAAATGTTCTGCTCCTTCTTCTTCTCTAAAATTTGTACAAGAAAGTCAACATATGTCAGGGAAATTTCTATTGCATTAATATGTTAAAATAAAATAATATTAAAAAAAAAACAGCAAGCAAAATACACTGTAATTGGGTTTGATACTGAGGAATATACAATTTATTCTATAATTTTGACCTAAATTATTCTCATGACTGGTATCACAGAATTGTTTCTTAGTCAAACATTTACATGATACAAAATTTTTTCTAAAACTTAGTATAGTAATTAATTCCATGGTTAGGTTATATCCTTAAGCTGACATCCTGTAAAAAAAAAAAAAAAATGTATGTGGAATAAAGGTACAAATTTAAAAAAAGAACGGTTAGAATTTAGGAATTAGAGGTATGTTTAAATAAAACATAAAACCCAGAAGGTATTAAGGAAAAGACTGGCATAATTAGTAACACCAAAATGAAAACTCTTTGTACTTTTGAAAAATAATTCATAAATTGAGGCATGGAGAAAATATTTGTGGCACACATAATATATTTATAATTTAGTATATATAAAAGATCATATCCACAATATTATGTAGTTAAAGAGCTCTAATCAGTCTAAAAGAGGAAACTATTCAGAAGACAAAAGGGTAAGGGATATAAACTGGCAATTCATATAAGAAAAATGTCCTAAAAGATACAGAGATGCCCTGCTTCATTTGTAATAAGAAAAAGCAAATAACTAACCCCCTTGTTACTAATAGAATAAGCACACAAGGATCACAGATGTTTAGAAATATGAACAACATAATTAACTAGACCACTGATTACATAAAGAATATACAATAGAACATGCATTCTTTAGAAAAGCACATGGAATAGTTTACCAACACTGACTATACATTAGATCATAAAATAAGGTACTCCAATTTCAAAGGACTGAAGTCCATTCAGAAAATGTTTCTGATTACAACGGAATTAAGCTGAAAGTCAATTTGTAAAATGACAACTAGAGAAATCCCCAACATTAAAAAGTATAGTAACACTATGTTCCTAAATAATTTATGAAATAAAAATGAAAATTAGCCAACATTTTCAAGTGAAAGATAAAAATAAAAGACATACCAAAGACATACATATACTTAACGAGAAACTGATAGGAATTTAAATATCTATCTAAAGAGGAAAAGTTGGAAACAAGACATTATGCCCAAATAATGTAGAAGGAAGAAAATAATAATGAACAGACATAAGTAAAAAGGAAAAACAAAAATATAATAGAAAAAATCAGTATACTGAAGTTTGGATCCCAGGAGAAACTAATAAAATTGATGGTCTTCTAGCAACAGTCATGAAGGCAGAGACATAAACTTGTAGGGATACATACATACCCATCTTTTCGTACACACAGGTATATATTATACATTGTCATGTATTTATAGGAACACATACATACATTCACTACGTTCATGGACTGCAAGACTCAGTATTATAAAAATGTTAATTCTGCCCAAATGATCTATAACTATAGATGTAATTCCATTCAAAATCTCCATATATTTCCTGGTGGAAACTGACAATTGATTTCTAAAATGTATGTGGAAGTATAAAGGTAAAGAAGAGCTACAACCAATCTTGAAGAACAACAAAAAGAGCTAAACAAACAAAATAAGGACATCCACTTTGATATAAAAACTTATCACAAAAATAGGGTAACTAAGACAATGCAATGTTGGGGTAAAATAGACAACTAGACCAATGGAGCTAGTACAAAGAGTCCAGAGATAGAATCACAGATAAATCCCCTGATCAAAATCAGTGCCATGGAGAAAAGAGGACCTTTTCAATAAATCATCTTTTCAATAAATGCTACTGGTCTACTGGATAACGTGTAAGGGGGGAAAAAAATCAATCTTGACCCCGACCTCAAGCCACATATAAAAACCAGTTCTTCAAAGTGGGAGAAAACTTTTGCAATACAAATATTTGACAAAGGACTTGTTTTCAAAATATATTAAGAAACTCTTACAAATCACTGCTATGCTTGGAGACTGTATTCCAAACATACATTGTTATATTTTTCTTTTATTTTCATCTGTCCTTCATCTGCCCAGGATAAAACCCTGCAGTTTTCTTTGATTATTCTCTTTCTGTATCTCCACATACAGTTGCTCGAAAAGGTTTGTTAAGTTATCCTCAGCATCTCTTCCCTATGCTCTCTTCTTTCTAGACATATTATCTTCAATTTTCAATTTTTATTTCCACACTCAATTCTCTTAGAATTATTTTTTTCATGTAAGACAGAGGTGTCCAACCTATAGCCCTCAGGCCACATGCTGAGTTTTGAGGACCATTTTTTTTTTTTTTTTTGCTTATCTGTGATAAATCAGCTTTCTTTAGTGTTTGTGTATTTTATGTATGACCCAAGACAACTTTTTGCAATGTTGAGCAGAGAAAAAAAAAAAGGTTGGGTACACCGAGTAAGAGGATTTATAAATGAAACTGTTAGTAAAAAACAAATACAAAGTCTCGTTTGTTCTTACGTTAGAGGTCTCTGAGTTGCAATGATATAATCTGGTCTTCCATTTTTATAAACTAAACGCGCATTAGACTGGAGCCATGTCCATCGATTGCTTTTCGCCAGAAGTCTGAAAACTATCATGCCACTTTCTCCAGTTTTAATCACTGAAACAAAATAAGAAAATTATCAACTCCCAAAACAATATATTAAAGAAAATCCCTGAAACAAAGCCCTTCTGAAATGTTTCTGGATGCATTTCATTTATCACCAAAGATGATGAGGCATGAAAATAGTTCTTCAGAGTTGTTTTTCCTATTTCAGAGTAAATATATTATTTAAAATGTTAAAGGGAAGATAATGAACCATTCAGATGATTCTAGTAAAACAAGAAAGTTGGGTAAAAAAGAAAAAAAAAAAAAAAAAACTGTTGTGTTTTAAATAGAAAGAGTTTCCCAATAGCCTATTACTTTACTATTTTAAAGTTTAAATCAAACACAGATTTATGAATTTAAAATGATGCCACTGAAAAATTCTTGACAAAATTTTATGGGCCAAAATACTCATTTTTCTTGTAAACTGCTATATTTCTGACATTAACTGCAGCTATAAGGCAGTTAATGAATAAATAATATAACTGGTTATACATACATAAAAATAATGCTATTAACACAAAGTAGACATTTATCCAAATAGCTCACTTAAATGCATTATCTTATGTAATAATTTGAAACATGTACTAAAGCACACACACGCTGTTTTTCCTGATAGGTTCCTAAGAACTACGACTTACTCCGGATATGGGACTCGGCGCAATAAAGCATATCAGCAGCATGAATAAACTGATAGCCCGATCCTCTTGTGCACAGCTCTTCTTCCGTATATCCCAAAACAATTTTCCCTCTTTAAAAAAAAAGTAAAATAAGGATAAATTAAGATTAAAAATAAATGAAGTAAACGAGATCAATTCATTGGCTATAGGTTATTTTCTGTAATACATTTTCAACTTGAAATTCTGAATTTTACATCATTAGGCAGAAAAAATTAAACCCATCTATGTAAATTGCTCTTTTGCTTATGGCTGCAAATTTCAGTTTTAGCCTATTTTCTTCCTAAAGAAAACCGTGACAGAATGGCTAAAAATAAATCTAACAGAGGAAATTACAAGTAAAACAAAATGTTTGATAAAAATTTAGAATGCTTACATTACATTTTTGGGGAATAAAATTTTTCAAATTAGCTCTCTTCATTCCCACATTAGAAAGGAGAAAAAACATCAATATGTTCTGATGAGATAAAATGCTTAATACCATATTCCACTTCATAATTTTCTGAAGGTTACTAGGGTTAGAAATCAAATTGCATTTGCATGATTTAAAAATGTAAAACAACTAATAGCAAATCATTTTTCTTCTGGCAAGTATTATAAAAAATTATAAAATAATAAGATGATTTTTGAGCCTGATAAAATTATTCTACTTTAGAAAGCTATACTGAAAGCATATGAAATAATAATAGCTAATAATAAACAATTATTACAATCTACACAATATTTTACATCCCGAGAGACTGTGAAGTGAAGAAATAAAAGTGAAGAAGTCTCACTCACTTAGCATCACAACCAGTAGGTGTAAAGTCTAATTTGTGTTTGGTTCTAAAGATGAAATTTTTGGTTCGGATTTCAAGTATGGATGGTGGTTGAAGTGGAGTAGCTATTGCAAACAAAGCCAACTGAGGTGGAAGTATTGATCCATCCTTCCCTTTCTTTCTCTGTCCATGAAGATACTTTAACCTCCCTTGGAAATTCATTGCCTTAAAAAACCAAAAAAAATTCATTAAAATTAACAGTATAAAATAGTTGCTTTTTAAAAGATTTCATAATGGCTATTTCCAGGGTTCTTGATAATTCCATAAAAGTTCCTGAGGATAAGAAACACTAGTTCTTTTCACTCCTCTCTTCACAGGGGGTCCACTAAAACTACCCCAAAAGGTAGTATGAAGAACATTCAAGGCATTGATAAGAGAATCACTGCTTGCTTCTAATGGTCATAACAGAAATACCTCTATCATTTTCTGAGGCTGCAATTACCCCATCACTTTTACCTCACACAGTTCCTCGCACACCGGGACTCACTATATATAGAGTGATGAATGAATAATGAAGTCCTAAAGTAAACATTAATTTTCAAACATACTACATAGCTACAGCACATGGTAGTAGTCTTTCCTATAGGGGCAAAATATAATTTTATTAAAATACTAAAATGAAACACTATGAAATCATATAAAGAATGCAGATCTCCATTCAAGTAAAGACACAGGAAAATTTTAGAAGTTAGAAGAAACAAAGACATATTAAACATGAACACAATCAATTTAGGTGGTTAAAACAATTATCATCTAGAGCAAGTAACAATTCTGACATCAATCTGACAGTCTGACAAGGAAGAAACACCCTATTGTATACAGATAGTCCACCTCAGAAATAAAATCACATGTCACTAAACCAAGGGGATATGTTTGGAGAAATGTGCTGTTAGGCGATAATGTCTTTTTGGGAACGTCATAGACTGTACTTACACCAAACAAGGAGGTCTAGCCTATACTACACCTAAGCTATATGGGACAGCCTATTGCTCCTAGGCCACAATCCTATATAGAATGTTACTGTAGTTATTGCTGCAATTATAATACAATGGTAATTCTATGTTCTGTATCTGAACATAGAAAAAGTATAGTAAAAATGCAGCATGAAAGATTAAAAAAAGGGTATACCTGTTGTAAGCCACTTATTACTAATGAAGCCTGCAGGACTGCAAGTGGTGAGTAAATCTGAAGGCCTAGGACATCGCTGGATGCTACTGTAGACTTTAAAAACACTGTATACTTAGGCTACACGGAATTTACAGAAATAGTTCTTCAATAATAAAGTTTGGCTTGTTCTAACTTTTTTACCATATAAACTTTTACTTTTTTAAACTGAAATCTCTTATAGTAACACTTAGCTTAAAAGATCTTGTATGAGCTGTACAAAAATATTTTTCTTTAGATCTTTATTCTACAAGCTTTAAAAATTTTTTTTCCTTTTATACTTTTTAATTAAAAACTAAGACACAAATACACACATCAGCCTCGCCCTAGACAGATCAGGATCATTAATAATACTGTCTTGTATCTCTACATCCTGTCTCCCTAGAAGGTTGGTCTTCAGGGCAGTAACAGCTACAGAGTTGTCATCTATGATAACAATGCCTTCTTTTGGAGTACCTTCTAAGAGAACTGTCTGAGGAGGTTTTATAGTTAACCTTTCTTTTTTTTTTTTTTTTTTTTTTAATGAGTAGGAGTACACGCTAAAATAACAAAATTATCTCATAACTCAAAAGTCCTAAAAAAAAAAAGTAATCAAAACGTAAGGTTTCATATTATTTGCTATTATATCCTAAAGCATAAAGTTTTCTGAGTTATAAAAGATGTTCAAAATCTGAATGATTTTAAAAAGTGACTTTGCTTGTACCAAATTATTTGGTAGTAGATTTAAAAAATCAAGTTTAAATATAACCAAAGAAAATTGGCTTCATTTAACTTTTCCTTTTTCTTATAACATAGTAGTGTTAAACTAAACTAAATTTGGCTGAAGATGCCTCTGAACTTTGGATCTTAGCAAGGAACTGAAATTTAACTTAGTGTGTAAACTAACTTGAAAGCCTAACAGTGTAAACAGGCTAGTTTCCACCCAATCACAGGTGGCCACCTGATCAGCCCATGTTCAAATAAGGCAAAAGCCACACTATAATCAATCAAGCTATTTTTGCACCTCACTTCTATTTTCTGTCCATAAATACTGCCAGTATTGAAGCGGGCTCTCTGAACCTCTTCTGCTTCTGAAGGCTACCTGACTTGGGAATCATTCTTCGCGCAATTAAGTTCTGCTAACTTAAATTTACCTCAAGTTTTTAACAATGGTAAAAGTCAACGTCATAAGATAATTGCACCTTACCAGAAAACCAGATGAATTGTCTAGCAGACACCTTAGTCGGCATATGAAGCACCTCTCCATGGAAGAAGAGTTTTCTGGAGGAAGAAGGTCTGGGTTGTAATAGATTTCAGGCTGTGGGAGACCATGAGCTTCTGTAGAATAGAAACAACATACATTTTACTTTTTCTTTTGCTATAAAATGGTATATACGAATAGGTAAAATTTGTGTCAATTTATAAACTGGAATCTGTATTCTAAATACAAAAGAAATCATTTTCAAAAGAAGAGCTAATGGATAGAAAGTAAAAACTTACTACCAAATATCACTTTTATCACATAGAACTTTAGTTTTTGTTTATATTTTTATTGAGCCATAATTATCAACCATTTCTATACTTTCCAATGCACTTTTCTTTTCTTAACAATTCTACTGAAAACACTTTTTGCATTTGAGAAGAGCTTTTTTTTTTTAAACCTCAGTATGCTAGTGTCCTTTCTTTAGCACATTTTAAAGAAATATACATGCACTCTAGTACCAACTGTGTACTTTCTTTCCATCTTTCATAATGGTATTAGAGTTTTTATAAAATAAAATACTAAATATGGCAATATTCTGTTGCTTGAAACTCATTAGTGCTCACATCTGCCAAAATATTCCTTAGCATAAAAGGCCCTTTGTGGGGGCCCTTAGCATAAAAGATCTTATAGCTATAGCCATATCTTTCCACTTCTTCCCTACCTTCACTATGAAGTTCTATGCCCCTACAGGTTCCTAACCTCTTTCCACAGAATCGTACCCCCAAACCACCAACAATATCTTTTGTACCATCAATTCTTACCATCAATTCTTTGTCCAGAGTCAGCAGACTGTGAAGGGTTTAAAGCCCAGTGGAGCTGACGCTGAAATTCAGCTCGGTCTTCGGTATGAATAAGTTCATACATGCTCTGATGTATGACATCAGACTAAAGAAAAACATACAAGGAAATAAAACAAAAACACTGATAAAAAAGAATATGGCTTACTAAAGTAACTTAAAAACCTATCTAGATTAGTGGGCGCTTGTTAGTGGTAATGAATATAAATTGAATGACTGCCAAAGCTCCCCAGACATCCAAGACAGAAAAAGCTAGAAAGAGAGATTAGCACTATAACTGATAAGCTGTAAATTAGTCATCATTTCCCAACATGCATACTCTTGGTCACTATAAAAAGTCACCTCCCCATTCCTTAAATGCAACATATTAAGATCTCCTTATGTTCCTTATTCTTTTATCTTTTAAATCCCACTTCTTCCATGAATACTTCCCAAAAAAATCAAGCTTCTTTGACTTGTCTAAGCTGACTAGTATTCACTATATATTTTCTTCACTAAAAGTTCACTAAACTTCACTAAAACTTCACTAAAAGTTTTCTTTGAATTAAATTTTCCCTCTACGTGGACTCCGTAAGTGTAAGGTACTATGTCTTTACCATGTCAGAATTCTTAACTTGTTTCTTGCTTTGTAGTATTACTGTAGTGCTGAGCCCTTAGTGTTTAAACCAGAGTTTTTCTAACTTTTTTTTACTACACTTCATGGTAAAAAAAAAATATTTTCCGGGGGACCGGGAAGATGGTGGTCACCAGGTCTGGGCGGGCTCAGACAAGCATCCAAGTCACTTCAGCTGAAGGCTCCCAACAGAAGAATTCTTCTGCTATTGGGTCTCAACCACATCGAGAAAGCAGGAAGGAATCTGGATCTAATGACCAAAGTACTGCTGAATCACACACCACTGGGAAACCAAGATCAATCCCTAGAACTCCCAAAGCCAAAAAGAGGAAGAGCAGAACTATAGGCTCACCACCAGAGGTGACTGA